>WYDI02005964.1:35118-66509 GCA_009867235.2 Psittacus erithacus
TGCTCAGGAATTCAGAGTCTGAGGAACTCTTTTCAGCCAGAAAGTTGCAGCACTGAGTTATTTTCTATCAGAAAAAGCAACCGAACCCCTCATGCAATTGTTAGACCAGTACGAAGGTTAATGGACTAAACCCCTTGTATGTTTATATTGATTAAATCTCTCAGCCAGTGTATTTTCTTCTATTTTTAGTCTGGTTCTCTGAGGAAATGGGGCCTATGCAGTCACGGTGGCTGTCCGTCCATCTGTTGGTTTTCCCTGCAGCTTTCAAACTGTCAGCAAATTTCAGCCAATCTGGAATGAAAGGGAAGCCTCCCAAAGACAAAGGCTGGTGGAGGTTTCCCAAAGGTTTGATTATCGTCCCCTCAAGGTAAAGCTGTGATCATTCAGCCATTGCCCTTTCTGTTTGCCCCAACATGCAAACAGTGTACAAACCCCATCTGCTTTAAACCAGCCACAGCAAGGGGCTATTTCTTGTTCACCCCAAAGCAATGGGAAAGTAAAGGTTTTATAGGAGCCAGAGATGTCACTGCAGACTCGTAAGGGGTTAGAAGGGAACTGCAAGGTGTCAGATGGGAAACAGAAATAAGTGAGACCACTGTGGTGAATAGGTGACAGCATCAAGGGAGGGATGCCTGGAAAGTATCATGCACTGTCAGTTTTTCAGGGACGTGGCTATTTTTGAAGCAAACATAAGAAAACCTGAGAATTATTGTGGTGGGAAGGAGGGCTGAGGGGTACAGAGTAAACCCAAAGCTGTAACTGGGTTGTCATGGGCTAATTTTGGTGGTACTGCGGGGGTACATAACAGAAATCCATTTGAAACTGAGTTTCATTAGCTCAGCTGCTCAAAGGAGAACTTGTTTTATCAAGCTCTTTGTTGGCATGTTAGGCTAGGGAATGACTGAAGTTATTCAGAAAACATGCTCTTATGATTTCTTTGGGGTTGTGCAGTTGTACTGATAGAGATAGCAACTCTTTTTCATGATAAATTGAGGCCAAAAAGCATACCTACGCTCTGCTGCCTGCGTTCCTCACTGCACCCACTGGGTTTCTTTGATTCCAGGACTCAGTTTTTCTTAAAAGGAGGATTGTTTTGCTGTGCCCATGCCACTAAGATGGAGCTGTGCTGATTAAATGGAGCCTTTGTGAGCACTTCCTTGGCCTGTGTGAGGAGGATCCTTCTTTACAGCTATGTGAAAGCTTATACTTAACTTGGATGGCAATCAACATGCCTTGGTAGATGAAGCATTGGCCGCCTGTGCATCATTAAGGAGGTCGAAGAATCAATTCAGTCCAGACAGCAAACAATGAACTGCTGACACTTTCAGCTCTGTTAGGGCTCAGAAATACCAGAAATACATCTGAGCCCTATCACTGCAAACACACAAGGATTAGATTCTTCTGGTGACGGCTGCGTTTTTATTGCGAACAATCTGATGGGAGCCTGATGTTGTCCAACGCAGCCATTCTTGCCTTGTGATTCTTTCGCCATCTGAAACGTTGTTAGTTTTAATGACATAATTATCCTTTATGTATTCAGTTAGACGTGTGGGTTGCATTTTTTTCCTTTCTTTTTTCTCCACTTTTTTTTTTGGTGAGTTATAATTAGTTTCCCTGAGAAGCAGCAGCTTTAATGCTTGGGTAGTTTTCTCAGAAGCTGGGACTGAAAGAAGCATTTTGGGAAATGACAATTATATGTCCATGGGTTTTATTTGGTATGCTTTATTTTAGTCTTTGTCTAGGCTGAAAGCTCTTGTTGACTGGCAGAAGATGGATTGAATCAGTAAAATCAGGCAATTTCAGGCTCCCTCCAGACAAAAACATACAAAGAACTTGTATATCGACTGAAAGTAAAGTGCAGTTGTTTTGCTGAATCCATACAATATATTGGGAGGAAAAAATGACTGCCCCTTTCCCCTGGCCTCCAGAGCACTGACTGAATTCACATGCAATTTTTTGCTAAACTTTTCTAGTAGTTTACCTGACAGAAAGCTTTGTAAGATGTTTGCATCGAGGTAACTCTGATGAGATGAGATTATTTAGTCAGTGTGTGTTGGAAAACATAAAACAATGGCTATTGGCTTGTAAACGACCTTGTAACCTTCTGTATTCCCCCTTCTGTGGTCAGCCCAAGGTGGTCTATTTCTGTCCTGGGGATCTAGCAGTACCCTATGAAATCCCCCCAGGGACTACTGCGCCTACAAGGATGCATAAGGACTCTGCAGTGGGTTTAAGCATTAGTAAAAGGACTATGGGAACTTGTAAGAAACCACACAAGCTGCTACCTTTAGAAGCTTGATAGGTACTGGTAGTTGCTGTTGATGCCCGGGCTTCATGTCATCATTAGTTAAAACAGCAGAGAATGATTTTCACAGTGTCTGTAAAGCTCTGGTGGGGATGCTCTGAGGTAAGGGCTTACCCAGCACCGCAGAAGAACCAGTGAGTTTACCTGTAGTTTATGGTGTCATTCTGCAGCAACCAGTCTGAGGAAGAAGTTCTGAGAGCATCTGAAAGGTCTTGTGTGTTCTGCCTGAGTAGGAAGTTTCATTATGCTGAAATGATTAAGAAAAGCATTTGCTTTATGAGAGAGGGTTGGGGGCACACCTACCCTCCCTATCCTCCTGCGGTGCAGGGAGAAGCACTGACTCCTGCAATGCTGGAGTAAGGGGGCTTTCCTCCCTCGAGTGGGGCTAAGACTCCTCATTTGCTCACTGTGCTCCTTGCAAGAGACACGAGGGGGCTAATGTGCAGCTCTAGTTCTCCACAGCAGCTGGTGAGTCCATGGAGGAACCCCTGGGGAGAGTCAACCACTGCTCCCCTCCCCTAACTGCTATCCCCACCTGGTCCTGGCTGCTGGGGAGCCACAGAGGGGTCCTGCGAGGAGCATCTTCCTTGAAATAAGGGGGGAGAGGGATCAGTAAGTGATTGTAAGTTATTTCACCCATCCAGTTTCTCCCAGCATCAAGCTACACCAGGGCAAAGCCAGGGTTTCCATCACTTCTGGGAGGCTGCAACTGGTTTCTTTCTGAGAAAGCCCAGAGCGTCTAGAAATGATAAAACCCTTGTAGGTCCCTTAGTCAGTGCCTCTCTCTCACTCCCAATCTTGTGTTTTGTTTTGGTTTGGCTTTTTTACAGTTTATTTCAGAATGATGTGTCCATGTTAGTTTTACCCATCTCTTGCAAAGGGCTTCCAATCCCTTATTTTAAATGAAATATTCCCAGATGGAAAAACTCATCTGCTGGCAAAGTCAGTGATATAATTTGTTTATATAGATACAGTGCAATGAAAGGGGAAGAAAAAAAAAAGGGGGGGAGAGGGTAGAGGGAAGAAAATTCCTTCACCATCTTGTACTTGTTACTTGTCAAGTTGTGTACGGTGTCAGCAAAGCTGTGCTCTTTGAGCGGTCAGGAATGGTGTGGCCCCAAAAGGCCATTGGTAGGGAAGAGGAGACAGGGTGTCTGTCACTCTGTCTTGGAAAGAGCGTGCTACATAGTTCTCATTTTCTGCATGCATGATTAAAATTAAAGGGGAAAAATACATTCTTGGCTCTAGCGGTGGGAGCCACACAGATGTGAAATGAATGGAAAGCTGATTTCTGTTTGCCTCTATGTCACTGCTTCCTGTGACCTGAAGGATAGATTTGTCTCAGAGTTTTCTGCATCACAAACAGACATTAATTGCCCTTTACAGAAATCATGGAAGAAAAGTGCCATATTCACTGTTTTGTGGTGTATTTTCTGTGTTTTACTTTAAGTGGGTCTAGCAGCTATCCAAAACCCCAGATCTGTTGGAGATTTTCTCCCTTCATTTGAAGCTGAGGATCCCAAATACTTTCCCAAACTGATCTATGCAGCTTCTCATAAAGTAGAGAAGGTAAGGCACACACAGAGACCATGAACCCTGTGTGTCATGTGAAGGAAAGCACATGGGAACCACGTGTGCATTTGTGTACCCCATTTGGTAATGAGATCCATACACACCATCTTCCTCCCCATTCAGGGGACTCCACATGCATGTGTATGGCTAGATACACTTCTGCGTGTGATCAAACACACACCAACTATCTATACATCTCCTGGGGATGGATCCTGATGGATGAGCTGTGATGGGTGCCCAGGGTGGGTATCCTTGCTGCATGACCCTGCATGCAGGCAGTGCCAGAGGGCATTTCCATAGCTGCCTGTGCCTCATTAGCCCACAGCCTCTCCTATGTGCGTGGGCTCCCACTCCATTCATGTTACCTTCATTTTCACCCTCACACAGCGTGCAGGTATCAGCAGGCATCAGCTTGCTGCTAATTGCCTCCTTCAGAGGCCTCCCAGCTCCTCATACGGGCGCCGTCTGTGTTGCAGCTCTCCATCCATAGACCAGAAAGCCTGAGCCTGAAAAGGCAGGCACTTCACATGGTGCCTTAACGTGAGGTCGCTGGGGTGAGCAGACTGAAGTTTCACTCCCAAAGAACTAAGTTCAAATTTTGGTTTCAGTTGCAGGGGGAATGGTGTTTGAAGAGCTTTTAATCCCTTGGGAAGCTTTCCAGCCCCTGGGGTTATCACTGCTTAATCATACCCTCAACCCGGTGCTGGGTCATTTGCTCTCAAGATAGGGCTTGTTCAGAGGCTTTCATGGATTTTTGTTTGCTTGCTTGCTTTTTAAGTGGGACTATTTTCCAGTTTAATTTGGGGTTGGTTGTGAACGGTGTCTGCTTTCAGGAGGCTGCTCAGAGCTTTTTGATGTAGAAAAAGCTGAACATCCTTCCTTCTGGTTAAAAGGTGCACGGCACCAGGAAACGTAACTGGGAGAGGGAGTAAGGTGTGCAAAGGAGAATGGGGAGCATGAGCTAAACCACAGTCGTCATAAGACATTCAGAGAAATTGAAATTGTTTGGATTTTGCTTTTTACACGAAGTAGCACTTTTTTGCTAGTGGAAGGAGGAAGGAAAGTGTTTGGTGGTGTGGGCCAGAGCTGATGCTGTTGCGTATCTCCCATGCTCAGGAGTACAACTATGCTTTGAAAGAGTTCCCCCAAAAATATAAGGAATGACGAATGAATCTGCTCCTGCCTACATCTTTGCATTTCAGCTCCGGCCTCAGCAGTCCCCCTTTTATGATACAACAGGAACGTACTTTGTTCTGCTCCAGTAGCAGCCCTCGATCGAGTGTCACTGACTCATTAGGAAATTAGATGATTTGTCTAAAGCTTTAGGCAAGGGACACATTTTTTTAAGCAAGGATGGGGTGTTTGAGCGACGCCAGCAATAACAACCTGTAAATTACAGATGAGGTGCACTGAGGAAGCAGTGTGTTATCTCCCTGAATGTTTAAATTTTTGCACATTTTGGCAACTTCTTTAAAGAAGGCAAGAGCTGGACTGTCAGCACTGATTTTAGTCTTGCAGTGCTATGACTTTCTATTTATAATGGAAATGAAAGAGGTCCTGAAGGCAGCATTTCTTGTCAGTGAATTGAAAATTCCCTCATATCTGCAGTGTTTGCTTTAAATGCTTGTCATGGTTAATGAAAGATAGCCTGAGTAAGAGGGAGCAAAGCAAGTTTCCCAGGTCCCATCAGCTTGCTTGTGTCTTCTTCCTATTTATGGTGAAAAATACGGCCCTGTATGAATAGCTATGAGGCTGTATGGATGGCAAATTGGGTAGCAGTTCTTCGCTAAGGGAATGTCACTTCATGCAGTTATCTAGCAGCCTTGGATGTTAATGTGGGAGCCTGGCCTATCTTGCTTATAGAGATGGATCAAATGTATAGTGCCTACATATATATGCCCCAGTTCTGTGCTGAGGCACTTTCCTGTTGTCATCCTTAAGTGGAGTGGGAGACTTACCCAGTGTGCAGAAAGATGCAGGGCAGAGCTTTGGCCGTGCTTCCAGATGTGGAACTGCCCACTGCTCCCTGGTGCAGGAGCTCTGCTGCTGCAATAACAACCGGCTTCCACCACGTGATAAGCACTACAGACGTGTCACATTTAGTTCGCATTCACATAGGGCAACATTCAGACTCTCCAGTGACTGCTAATTAATTTGTTTTCTCATACTTTACTGAGATCTGCATTGGCACCAAAGCCCAAAAGGGAAGAATCTAGCTGTCAAAAAGTGAATGTCGATAATGAGCGTAAGGTGCAGATGGAAACCACATAGTTGTCACACAGCAGCTACGACATAAAAGATAGCATTGCTTCTATACTGTTTCCCATAAGGCAGAGAGACATATTGGGAGGGCAGAAGATGTGATTACAGGAGACAGCTACATGGAAACTGTCATTGCCTTACTTCATGCATTGAAATGGAGTTAGAAATATTTTAATAAATATTAAGTTCATGGATGAATAACTAAAATACATAAGCATTAATTAAACATAGCTGGCTAGCCTGTGCAGCATTGTCCGGTTGAGGAAGATAAGATTAAGGGGTGAAAGATGAGGTTTTCCTCCTGTCCCTGAAATCAGTTTTCTGTAAAACCTCAGCATTACATATTTCCCACTGATTTCATACTCTAGACCAGCAACATGTGTCTCAGTTTCTTCATCTCTAAAATGCTGGATTTTGCTAACATAATCCCCAGACTATTGTCATATATTGATAACAAGTTATACTAGGACCCTGGAGTGAATAGCTATGGAAGCCTGAGGTATTAATTCATCATGATGGTGCTCAGGGCTTGCCTGCCTGCGGTGCTACCCTGGCTGTCACCCCTCTGCTTCCAGGCCAGTGCTCCTGCCTGCACACTCACACCTAGTGCCAGACTCCTGCAGGCAGTACCAGCTGATGAAATGGCTCTGTAACAAACCCTAGGGCAGCAGCTCTGTCATAAGTTAATCTTCAAGCAGCGTAATGACCATAAAGAGTAATCCTGATATGTAGCATCTCTTTCCATAACAGCACAGCACCATGGGTGCCTGTATCTGAGGAACCCTTTGTGCTCCCAGTGGTAGTACATATGGTGAGCTGCTCTTGCAATGTCCTGTCTTCCCCATGGTGCTTCAGAGATTCTGTGATGTCTTGGGAAGCACCTTTGAAAAGGTTCAAGAGAAGTAAGTAAATCTATGCTTTAAATAGGTTGCATTACTGAAAATGACTTGGATGATGAAGTAAAAGGCAAGAGTGTGCAGGTGATTAGGAGGTGGCAAAGGACAAAAAACTAGGAGGCTGATGTACAGCTCATTGAGCACCTGCAAATCCTCCAGTTGTGTGGAGGGCTAGGCTGTGCTGCTCACCAAGTGAGCACTAGTGAGGCAGGAGCAGAAACCAGCACCACGCACCTCCTTGCAACCAGTGGAGCTGCAGGGAGGTGGTGACAGTCAACTGCATGACTGATTTTCCAGTCCCCATTGTGTAACTGCAGAAATACCAAGCTGGAGTCTCCAGGCCTGCATGGAAATACAGAGACAGCCCTTCCCTGGGATGCAGTGGGAGGTGTGGGGGCTGCCTCCTGCTCCTTTTTAGCAAGAGAACATCTCTACAGCTCCTCATACCACCTTCTGCAGAATGACAACCAACATATGACTTGGGTTTGAAATCGTTGCAGCTGATGGAAAAACAATTAAGAACTCATTAAAATTCTACGTAGAGAGCCAAGAAAAGGAAGATAATGTCAGAGGAAAGGTGATACATAGGACAGGGCAGAGAATTCTCTGAAGTTAAGCCTGTCATTAGGCGGGAGCACAGAAGGTGCTAATTGTACAGTGCATTTCATTCATCCCACAAAGAAAAATTAACACTTTCCATTCTGCCTTCCCCTTCAGTGAGGTGAATGGATTCAATGCGTATGCTCACTTGTTAAGGTAGGAGTTGTCATGTCCTGTATCCTTAGGTGCAGAAGACTTTTTCTGCTGGGCTTCTTCACCGTCTGAACAGGAATCACTGTTGTCATGTGAGGGAGTGCCGATTTCATTAATCTCTTTGTGAGTCTTCATCTGTTGCTGTTACAGAAATTATTGAGCCAAGATGGGAAGCATTGGAATTATCTTTGTAACTGGCTTTCAGGTAAGCACATGCCTAAATATTGCCCTAAATAGGGAAGGGCTGACCAGAGATTTCTCCTACAGTCAGAGTGAGCATGGGTGCGCTGGCAGGGAAGGAGCACAGTGCAAACAGCAGTGCTCGGTCCAATGCGTGAGCAGCCTGGCAGGGCGATGAGGAATTTCCTTAAGGTTTATTTCCTTAAGGTTTATTTCCAGGCTGATCCAACTGTTGTCAGAGAAGCCAAAGCTCTTGCAGTGCATGGACCCTGATGTGCCTCGCTGCCCTGATCATTATCAGTCTTGAGCAACGCTGTTCTGACAGAGCAATGGCTGCTTTGCAAAGCAAGTCTTGCCCTCACCAGGTCCAGCTTGAGTGTTTGCACACAACTTACTGGCCTCCCACATTCCTCATGGAATTGAACTAGAGGTAATTGTCTTCCCTTCCTTTTAAACTGGAGAAGATACCATTGCGTGTATGCAGCTGACGTTCTGTACTCCAGAGGTGACTACGCTTCAAGGCTGGGGTGAAGTGATCCATGTCTATGTGACCTTTCTATTTCCCAGAAATAATTCAGATTAATTAGCTAAATATTACAAAGCATTTGGACATTTCTGGCTGAAAATTCTACCTCTAAGTATAATGATAATTACCCTTTACACCCTCTGATACTTTAGCAGGAGTCTCTGTAAGAGAAGCTATGCGTGTACAAACTGCTATGTTTTGTGTTAACTGAAGTTCTTCGTCCCAGTTCAAGCCAGAGACAGCCCAAAGACCCATTCTTTCCTTCTCCCTCAGTCTAAGCATCTTCACAGTTTTAGGAAGTTTGCCTTAGGACACTGTGCTCTTCATGCCCACCAACAGCATCACTAGATGGCTGGCTCTCAGGCTCGCTAAGGCTGTGGTGCCAGTGAGGTAGCTGCAGTCACACAGTCACTCCACTGCCCTGCTACCCCACTGTCTGCATTACGCCAGTGTGGCTAAAGGGGGTCCTTTCCTCCCCACAGGAGATTTGCTTCTCGTTGGCACTTTGGGCATACAAGAGTAGGCAGCTGCAAAATGCCAGTTTATTTTCAACGTCAAAGACACCTGCTACCTTTTCCATAGCATGTGGGCTCTGAGAGTGATGAGCCAAATTCCTGCCAAACGTTTGCAAGGGCTCTTAAGACAAAGGTATAAGATGCCCTCACATCTATTTGTCCTTTGACACAACCTGAACCAGCAGAACCCTGTTCTGTCCCACCATTCACACAGAGGTTCTAGGAGCCAGGGAACATCTGTAGACCCACACCTCACCTGTGCTGCCCAGCTTGGTTCATCTGTTAACCACAGAACTAACATTTGTGGAGCTTACGTCGCTTCCATATGGCCTCTTCTATTGCATCCGATCCAGGCTAGCACACGAGTAATCTCTGACTGAAATTGGATTTGAGGGAAAAAGAGAAAAGTTCAGAGGGCTTAAAAGGGATACGTTAGAAACAAGATTTCTCACATTTCTCAAAGCACTGACACTATTCACAACCTGAGCACAAGCTGTGCATAAAATCACTTAGGAAGGGTCTTCTTTGGGCCAGTCCACCTGTGGCTACATAGTCATGACTTGGACTTCACCCAACCTATTTTCATTCACAGACTCCTCACCACCCATCTATGGACCTTGTGCTCTTCTGAATGAACCTGAAAACCAAAAGGCAATCAAATGTGGTAACTGGGCAGCGGGAAGTAGGGAAGGAGATTCCTTTGGTGCTTTGCTGGAAGCTCAAACGGACATGGTTGGTGATGGTGAGAGTAACTGGTGTACTGGTAGGCCTAGAGGGATGTGTGTGAGGTGTGAGCAGGTGGTGTGTATAAGCATGCAGGCTGCTACTGTAGGAGGTGCTCTCTGTCCACCAATGAAGAAAATCTATTTTCATGGAATCATGGAGCTGTCAGCTTGTGGGATCAAGAAAGCTTGCAAATATAGATCATAATCTTAGAAGTCTTCGGACATTCACACAGAATGGCAGAAATAGCTAAAGAAGTTCCTGGGCAGTTGAATAGCAATTACGCATCCCAATCTCTCCAACTGGCTGAGGTACCTGTCTTGGTTTCATTCCTTTGTAAATTGAAGCAGCAGATAAAATAAATGAAACCAAAACCTGCAGGTTAATGATACAAAAAATAGTCATTCCTGTGGGAAAGGTGGGTCATAACATTACAAAAAGCTATTGTGATATTTGATACAATTCGTGTGTGGCAACCAAGAGGTGTTTCTGTAAGAGCTGTGAATGCAATTCAGTCACCACTGTAGCAGGGAGGGAGCATCCCTGTTGGTTTAGGGACGGGAGACCACCAGCTTCCACAGTTTTGGAAGTATCACTGACTTTCATATGCCTAACAGAAAACATTTCTCATGCTGGGCACCCAAATCCAGAGGCCACTTTTAAACCTTCTTTTGCTTTTTTTCTGGTTGAAGTGGAAGAAAGGTTTCTAACATGCAGTCCATTCTTACAGGCACATTGACATGAAAGTTAATCATAGTTCTGGCCCCAGATGGTTACAGTGCATCTGCTTCTCCATCTGTGGGAGTCTTAAAGGAGGCTTGATAGCTGTCCAAGTAAATGCTTTAAAATTGTATCATATAAAGGCAAAATAACAAGATAGCATAATCCAGAACAATCCCAAAGGAAAAAAGAGGTGGGACAAGTGTTCCTAGCTCTCAGTTGTGCCCTGTAGATTTTACCTGAAGTACAGATTACTGTATGGCATGCATGAAGCGTTACTCATAGTAGATGTGCACTATAAGATGTACCTACGTACTTTCATTAGGAAAATGATATAGAAACATACTTCTTGCTTTTCCCTGGGCAGTAATCTTACAATTAGGTAACATGTAAACAAATGTAAGCAAAACATTTTCCACCTATTTTATATTAATTATATGATAGTCTTTTCCAACCCTAACTATTCTATGATTCTATGATATCATATATTGTATTGGATTGACACTTGGTATGGCTGTCTGTAAGTAAGCTTGTTTTGCAAACTGGTTTCAAAACAGCCGTCACTCTATTCCATACCAGAAGCCCTTTATAAGTCAAGAAGAATGGCGCAAACTATTTACAGTTTCCTTCTGTCCTCCCTGTAATGTCAGGCAAGATAAATGTAGAAATCTGTAGGGCTGACATGTGAGATGCAGTATTGATGAGGAAATGTGGAACAAGCCTTGCTCAAAACATCATTAGATCAGCTGGTGAATTAAGATGGAGATAAGGTAATTGAAATCCTGTTGGGAGGATAGAGGGGGAGCCCTTAGGTCCCTTGCAGGCTTGTAGAAAAGGCCAATAACGATGAGATCTGAGACCGTGGGAAGTTTCAAGTGATATGAAGCTTGATCCAAAGCTCAGTGAAGCAGAAGAAATCCCCCATGGTGCGTGAATATTGCATATGTTATGGGACTTTCTATTTTTTGAAGAACAATTACCTCAGGTCCAGAGACACAAGAATTCCACTAAACCTCAGTCTTGTTCTGCAGGAGGGTTATAGCAATAAGAGGGAGGAAGCAGCTGGTTTTACTCTCAAGGTGAATATGATGATAAAGTTAATTTCTGGATCATTCCCAAGTCTTATCCAGGGGGACAGAAAAGTCATTAAGGCTCTCTACATTGAGTTGCAAGAGATGAAGGTAGGAAGGCAGTATGCCATACCTGCTATAAGCAAGCAGAGAAAGAACAGAGGGAGATGGGCATGACCTCTTGCCTCA
Source organism: Psittacus erithacus (assembly GCA_009867235.2). NCBI lineage: Eukaryota > Metazoa > Chordata > Aves > Psittaciformes > Psittacidae > Psittacus > Psittacus erithacus. The sequence goes on from WYDI02005964.1 coordinate 46,830, forward strand.
TCCTCATCACAGCTGCTCAGAAGAAGCAAGCAAGCAAGCTGCACGTCTGTCACGGAGCAGCACGTTCCCTCTCTTCTGGCACAAGATGTGAGCACAGAGTGTTGCAGTGTAAGTAAAACCATTAATGGGGGGTTGAGCTTTACAACTATGCATATTAGGGCCCTACAAGTTTACAAACAGAAATCATGCGTGTGTTTTAGTTTGTCGTAATCAGTGGTGCTTGAGAGCTGCTCTATCGTAGCAAAAACTCACTGCTGCAGCCTGGGAAACCCTCTCTTTCTGGTAAGACTCAAAAAAAAGGGCTGCTAGCCATGTACGTGATTGCTGGGTGGATGATATGGCAGAAGTCCATTGAGCAATAGGCTGAGTTGGTTCATGGAAAGAAGCAAGTAGTAATATGCTACCCTGGGAATAAATACCATGGCATGTGACACCACTGGGGACAAAATGTTAGTGCAAATTGTGTATGTAATACTGTAAGCAACCCTTAGGGATAAGTGTCTGTATTTACAACACTCCTTACAATTACTAATGCTGCACTCAGCAATTCTATATTAGAATTGGTATTTGTTGTTTAACACATGGTTGAAGACTGATTTACGATTTGATTCCAACTCCTAAATGAATTGCAATTATTCTGGCAGTTATTAATTAAGTTGATGTGCAGGAGTTTATGTCACAGTATCCAATCTGGTTTTTTTATGGCTGCTATTTTATTGGTCTGTGATTGCTCTAGGATTGACTTTGCTTGCCAATAGTTACAAGTTAAAAGCAAGTTTTAATACATTTGCTGGCTTACATGTAAGATTGGGGGCAGGGTTTTTTTAATTTGGGATTTGGGATTTTTTTTTGCTCTTCATCTTCCTGATTTTTTCCTATTAATTTCTAATCCAAGTTGCTCCAAGTCTGTGGTATATTGATCTGTTTCATATAAAAAGAATAATAACAATTTTCCCCTGAATAAGCAACAACACTTGGTGATGTGTCTTCTATTTAGACAAGAAGGAAGAATCCAAGCAGGAGCAGTGCTCCCCAGGAAGGGGGAGAAGTGTTGCTAGTGCATCATCATAGCACCACTGTGAGCGTATCAGCCTCATGGGGGTTGGGAAACAGGAAGACCTTGGCCTTTGCTAACACTGTGTACCCTCTGCTCTTCAATTTTTTCCTGGTGGGATGTCTCCACTAGACAGGGAAACAGTTGGATCCAGAATCAATATTGGGGATCAAGGAAATCACAGGAAAATGGGTATTTCTAGTCTACATCCAGCAGGATGAGGATATTGGGATTAGCTGCCCAAGTCAAGGTCAGATCTCTCTAAGAGAACGTTAGAGACATAAACTATGGAGAAAAAAAATGCCTATTTAAGCAAAAAGCATGCAAACAAATGGAATACATTCACATCAGCAATTAGAAAGTTTCTAAGTATCAAAACAGTGACAATCTAGAGCCACCAAGAGAAATGGGAGGAATAAAGCTACCTGCTTTTAAAGTGGAGCTGGAGCAGATAATCTCAAATCTTTCTGGGTGCTGTGCCTCCTATAGTATGGACTCAACAGTTTGCTACATGGAGGCTGAAAAGGACATGGCATTTAGTGCAATTTCCACTGTTCTTCCTGGTCTTGCAGTGACAATTCCTGGCAGAAGGGATTAGTTACTGAGATTCTACCTGGCAAGGAACTTGGGCCTTTCCAAAGGGCTCTGACATGTCCTGGTCCATCTGAATATATAGTCAGGCCAAGCTGAGGCTGAGAAAATCTGGCTGTCAGATGGTGGAGATCTTCAACTTCAAAGTACCTTTAGGTAGAGCAGAAATGGAGCCTGTGCCCACTGATCCTTGTGAGCTTCACAGAGGTTAGCTATGGGGAGTGGATGTTTTGGGTCCTGCTGATTTCCATGTTCTTTCCAATCTAAAGACTCTGAACTTAGAATGTTCAGAAAAGCATATAAATAGCCTTAGGCTTTGCTGAAGTGTGAAGAACTTCAGACTGGATTTCTGCAGGGCTGAATGAGCGTTGCTTTACCCCTGTGCCTCCATCCAGCCGCCAGCCAAAAATTCTGTGGGGAATGAGATCTTGATGTCAGCATAGTGCGGTGAGTGATTCCCTTATGGTTTGGGGTGAGCTGAAGCTTTGAGCACGAAACCTCACATGCTGGAACTGCTAGGAGAAAGAAGGAGAAATGAGCAATGTTCTTTCAAAAGGTTGCAGAGTTTCCTTAATATCCATTCCCTGGAGTCATGTGGAAATCTCGCAAGCCACCCAAATGTTTTCCAGAGCTTTTCCTGCACGAAAGCATCCTCAAGGCTGTAATGCAGGCTTTGGCTTACAGTCAGGCTTGTTACTTCCAATAATAATGGTCTGATTGATCTATGCCATCAAGTCCCGGCTGCTAGAAATGATGAAGAAAAATGCATCAATTTTCTAATGACAAGATAGAAAATACGTAAGTCCTGCCATTCTGGGACCAAAATATGGGCGGGGATAGACCTGAAAACTAGAGAGGAAGATTCTACTCTCAGATCCTGAAAAATCATTTTTAAAACAAGAAGTCACTGTGTAAAACTTAATAGAGTAACTGAACGTAATCTTAGTGGCTCAGAGATAAAGAAAACAAGCCTGTCATATAGTCACTAGGAGCAGCGCTTTGCGTAGATATTGCTTATCTCACAGTACATTGATGTCTTCACTGGGCCTCAACTTGTTAGACATGACACTTCAATCTCAGGGTAGATTACTGCAGTGGCTTTTTACCTCAGGACATGCAAACTCCATCCTACTAACTTCACTGCAGATAAATCTTCATGATACATATGCATTCCCTATTGTGTACGTCAATATCTGATCATGACTGGAGTCGTGATCAGTAAGCAGAATGAGAGTATGTTTTATAATTCTTTTATACTGCTGGCATGCTTTTCCTTTCCACATTTAAACATATTTTTTGTAAGGGGAGGAAATAGGTAAGAGTCTCATTATACTGAAAGACAGGAAGATATGAGAATATTTGTGCTTTCAATCTAATGTGGTGCAGAATAGATTTCATTCCTGAATAGGGCCATATTCTTCAGCTTTAAGCTGAGGCAGAGCCAACAAAGGAACATTGGCATTACAGAAATTATTCCCACTGGCATGAGCTGCCTAGGAAACCCAGGTTGAGGAAAAGTTCACAGAGAGAGCAGGAGAGCAAGGAGTGAATTTTAAATGCCTGGAGGGAAAAGTGTCAAGAAACCAACATGACCTCTTCTGCTGAAGGCTTAATCAAGTTTGGCTGAGCCTTCTGGCTTGAGGAACTTTGGATCCTGCTCCCCAAATGGCTGGTCCTGTGCACTTGTTTCAGAAAAGCATGCTGATTGCCTGGCTTCTTTAATAAAAAAGACAAAGGCTCTGTTTCAGCATTGAACTCATTCACTGGTCAAGGTAGGGAAGTGAGTGTAGCTCCAATGAGGGATGAAGGAAGACTGCAAATCATGGATGAGGATGATAGCAGGGAAGACCCTGGTCATCTTCACTGGCTGTTTTCGAGAGAAAGCAGTTTGTCTGAGGATGGAGAATGTGAGGAGACTTTGAGGCAGCAAGAGAAATTAACCTGTGTATGGAGTTGAATCTAGATTCTTCTGAGCAGAATGCAGAGACAGGTTGCAATGTGGGAAATTCTCATTCATTATTAAGATAACTCCTTTTTTCCTTACTGGGATGGCGGTGCAGCTCTGGAATTGATACCCAGAGTCTGTGGGACCTACAACTTTGGAGCTATCCTAATCTTGTCTGGATGAGACCCTGAACAAACATGACCTCAGCAGGCCCTACTCTGGACAAGTGGTTGTTCCAAATAACCTGCAGAGGTCCCTTCCAGCCTGAATTAATCTGTGATTCTGATTCAGATCTTACAGCTGGCAATAGAAGGACCTTGGCTATCATGCTTGAGGATGGTACAGTGTGAGTCTGCCTCATGGCTAGGCTGGAGTCACTGATGAATCCAGTGTATTTCATGACTGTGTGTCAGACTTTATGGGGAGCCTGACAGCTACAAACTTTTTGACGCTGCAAGGCAAGAAATTACTTACTGACTCATACCACTAATAAATGCTGGTATTTATCCTGTCCAGCACTGGCAGATGGTCCCTTTGAACTTTTTATGATGCTTTGGACCAGGGCAGGAGATTATTTCCCTTGAAAATGCCTTTTCCATTCATGCCCTGACCCAAACTTTCAAAGCCTCCAGTTCCCCAGCTGAAACTTGGTATGCAGAGAAAAAGCTTCAAGCAAATGGCTGCTGGATGGATCAAAGTGAATGCTCTGAGCTATACCCTACTTCTTGGGATGCTCTGGGAACAAAGCTGTCTGTTGGTTCTTCATTGCAGTGGCAGTGCAATGGTTGCAGCGGATGAGTTGATGGATTACTGTTTACATCAATATTCTCTGCTGGAAAGCAAAAATCAAGGAACTGCTCTGGTATTTGTCTGCTTTATGTGGGAACATGGTCACTGATGCCCATAATTCATACTGTGGTACGCCTGGGACTCTTGTATGTCACGCAGCATTTCAAAACTGAGAGTGACAATTTCATGTATTAAGCTCAGCTGTAGATGTGTTAACCATATGATATGTGGTTATCATATCATATCATACCATATATGGATATCCATATATCATATATGGATATATAACAGCTTCTTATAACTGAAGAGTAAGTTGACTTCTCATTTTCGGGCTGGACAAGTGCCACTAACAAAGGAGCAGCTCAATTTGGACAAAAATCCCTATTTTAGTTATATTAAAAATGCGGAATTTCATGGAGATGTAGTTTTCTTTGCATCTCCATAGCATAGAAAGGAGGTCGGAGGCACTGGCACCAATACCTCAGATTGCTGCAGCAGCTGCTTCTATGTTTGTGCACCAAAAACATTTTCTTGCCTTGGCATGAACAAGTGCATGTGTGTGCACTGCGTGCAGACTGTTTGATCACTCCTGTCATGCACAGCCTGGCAGAGACATGGTGTTTCCTACACGAGCTGCCATCTCATCCCAGCTCATGAGTGAAAGGCTAAACATTAAGCAGAGACTAACAAGATTCCAGTTCTGCAGCGCATTTTAGTTTCCAGCAGTTTGTGTTCTGCCATATAGCCAACACTCTCTCCTAAGGGAAAAAAGCAATGTAATTAACATGGGATAGATTTCGTTCAATGTACTGTTTCCTTCCATCATTATATTCTTCGGAGGAGCTGTTTAGGGAGAAGGCTTTTCGCAGCATTGTGTATGGTCCAAATTTTGTTTTCTTTTTCAGTTGGTCAGGGGAATTTTGGATTTGTTTTTAAGAAAGCACAATTTTAGAGGCTACATTTTCAGAAGCCATTGGATCTCAGCCATTTCAGATACATAGTGAGACGGGAGGAGGCAGTATGTACTAAAAGAGATTATTATTTTTCCCATTACTAGCAGGAACATCCTCATCTGAGTCCCATTAGAGAGATAACTGCCGACATTAATAAAATAAACCAATATGTAATCACTACCAGTCTTAATGCTGGGGCTGAATGACTAATTTAGTAACTCATTTATGCTGCTTATTAGTACTGTGGCCTCTCTTGTGTTATCTGAGTAAATAGAACAGATGCAGATGCTTGCCAGAGGTTCAGACTCTCATAAACTTGTCCTTATGGACTAGCTTGAATATGCTTTATAAATTCACTGGCCTTCACTTAGTGGACTCAAGCTTCAAAGTAAGCATGAAGCTAGAAATGCAATATTTATACTTACAGATCTGGTTGTTGTAACTCAGATCAGGCACACAGCAAGAATGAGCTAGAGGGAGAAACAAGAGCAGCATATAAAGCACTTCTTAATAATTTTCCACTGGCTTTACTGAACCTGTCTTCCTTCAGTGTCTGAGACATGGTGAATGGTTATCTCGCTATCTTTGTAGAGGTATTTCCAGTGTCTTACGTATCTAATTACTTAATTGAGGCACAACTAGTCTAGAGATGAACAGGACTTTTGCTCTGTGGTTTGTTTCTTTCTGTGGCTCCCTCTTAGACTTCTGTGGTTTTTTCTGTATGTGGGAGCCATCTCCAGTGAAAGATGCTTGCGTGCTTTGGAGTGCATTTGCTGAGGATGATGAGGAATAGCCGCTCTGCGTCAGTAGTTGCAAATAATAGCAAATCCTTGAGAAAATCCAGTAGCTAACTCAGTTCTCTAAAAGCAACCAATGGAAGTAAATAAGGCAAAGCATGTTGCCCTTCAGCCCATGCACCACAATGGCTCTTGAGTGAAGGCAAGTAATAGTTGTGTCTTGAGCAGATCCCTGAGCATGCCAATGGCAGGTCCAATGTCACAGTGAAGTGACTGGGCGCAGGCCACCAGCAGCTTGGAGGCCAGCAAGGCACCTGCAGGAAAGGTAGCTGGGCTGCTGGGGTAGGCAGAAGCACCACAGCATCCTTCTGTGCCAGACAGCAGTTACAACACTTGCCAGGCCAGTGGGACCTGCCAAGGGTGACTGCTCTCATCAAGGCTCAGCAGCACCTCTTTGCCAGTGGAAGAAATGATGACATCTGTCTCAAGACTTGTCTTTTTAACACCACCAGTATAATTGCTTCCTCTTCCAAAATGGACTCATTTGAAGCCCTAACATTCAGCTGGTTTTCCATGAGCATATTAGGTTTTTGAGAATGAATTCAGTTTTTCCAGTTGCCTTCCTGATTAGTCTAATGAGTTTTCCTCCTCCTCTTCCCATCATCAAACACACTTTCCCAGATGATGAGGAGCTGGTTCTCTGGAGGCAAAATATTCTTCTCTGACACGGAAAAGGTTGTAAATGAAGATTTAAAAGGTGTCTGGTGTTTTAGGGTTCTTAATGTGTCAAGTACTAAGTTTGAAACAGTGTAAAGCGACAGCAAATGCTGGTACCTGCCCACTGATCCCTGAGGTTATTTATTTGAGGTATTCTGAATTGGCATACAAGACCATCACGCATTTTTGGCCCAAAATCTCTGACATTAAAAATCTCATTCCTGAACTTCTGCTTCTGCCCCAGATCCAAAGGTTAACTGAGAGCTGCAGGGCATGAAGTTTAAAAGAAATAAACAAACAAACAAACAAATACTTGGATCCTTTTTAATTGCTTCCTGTGTTCTGAACTTTTGTGGTGCATGTTTTCAGTCTAATTCCTCCTGGCTTTTGAAGAGAGAAGATTTCCTTCCTGCCTTGCTTCCTAAGTAACTGACTGGCTGGGCTAAGGAGTTAAAAAAATATTGCACAACTAAGGAACATCCCTAAATAGGATATATCTGCCTACAGCCCAGGTCTGAGCACAGAGCCTAGATCCTGTTCTCACCTTGACTCTACATCCATGCTAACACCAGCTAGTCAGTGTACAGGCACCCAGGCAGGTCTTCTGTACTTACCTAGTGCAAGTCTTCTACTCCCTGTCTTTCTGCCCAGCATCTCCTGTGATCGTGTGTGGGACCCTGTGGTGTCCAGCTGCTGTTTTTTGCTCAGTTGTAGTGTGGGTCTTCATCATCTCTCTCAGCATCCCGCAGTAAAAGGACTGGGGGTGGTAACTTTTATGCTTCACATATGAGGTATGCATCACACTACTTTTTACCTGTCCTACTTAATACAATTCACATATTTCTTATTTTTAGAATCATTATTTACTCTTGCTAGAAACCAAAGATTTTAATGTAGACTTCCTTGCTTCCTAGACCTGAACACCCAAAGGCACAGTTAGTTTTCACCAAGAGCTCCTTCAAGAACAACTCAATATGAGAAATCTTCCTACAAATCCCACATGAGTCCATGTAATCAGCCCTGCCAACCCACCGTAGACTGCAAACAGCCATAGACAGGATTCCAAACAGTTAATTTCAAATAGCTCATTTTCTTCCATCTCTGCACAAATTCCTGTCATGTTGCATTGCATGTAAACAGCTCAGAAATTTAATGACATGCCTTTCAGTCAAAAACTAGTGTGGCTTTTCGGTCTGAATAGATTAATTGAAGTTTGTAACAATATTAAGTCTGACACAGTCTGATTAGAGTTTCTATTGCTCTTTGGGATAAAATATTTTATGGGAATGTAGAGCCAAGTTTTTTGCTGGCATGACTTTAATGGCTTCTGTGGAAAAGTAAAATACTCATGTAAAATCCATAGTACATCATTGTTTGTGTGTTGTTATAGTACGTAAATTCTATAAGCTTCTGTGAATTTGATGCGCCAGATCAGATTCCAGACCCTCTGGAAATGGGGCTGTCAGTGAAATGAGGCAGCAGGAATATTTTCTTTTGGAGAAGATACTTCTGCATGAATCCATTAGCACTTCATGGTTTTGAAGGAGTTTCCTACTTCTATTTTTTCCCTGCTCCTGTCTTCTTCCTGATATATTGCTCTTAAAACCTGCTTGTCATTCTCTTTAGTTTCACTCCTAAGTACTCTAGAGTTGTTTTATTATTGTTTCTACAGGCATTGTTCTAGTGTTTTGTGACAATCCTGCAGAACTAAGCCCAGAAGCCCTGCAACAAGATGGTAGTTTTGCTAGCTGTCAACAGGACCCATGAGAGGAACTTCCCTGAAACCTCTCCGAATACATCCCTCACTGAGCAGTAAGTCCCTCAACACTTTAGGATAGGATTTCCTCTTCCTTTTTTTCAGTCTTCAATTCAGAATCCTCTTAATCTTTAAAAGCAAAACATCACAGAAAAGTCATTCAAGTGGATAATTAATGCATGGTTTGCTTGGGGTTGTTTTTGAGCAGGGTGGGAAATCTCCCAGAGGCAGATATCTAATGTATAGCCACTTGGCTCTTCCTTTGAAAAACAGTGTGGAGTTTTGTATGAAATAGTTTTCTTTAGCTTCCCTTGTTTATTTTATTTTATATTATTATTATTGTTATTATTATTATTACTATTGTTATTGTTATTACTATTATTACTACTTGTTTGTTTTTCCACTTTGCAGAATGCTATGATTGGGAGTCATCACTGCTCAGAGAGGTCAGAAGTTGTTTGTGGTATTTTGAATCCCATGTAACTACGTGGGGAGAGGGGGGCAGTTCTGACATTATTTGACAAGTGTGTGGGCTTGCCAATGCAATCGCACCCCGTCCATTTCAGTCCTGCTGGACTGAAAATGAAGGTCACAAATATTCTACAGAAATTGCCAACATCTGATTGTTTTGCCTCCTGTTGAGTTATCAGGGTCTCAGTTGTACAGGACCAGCATGATGTATAGAACAGGAGACATTTTTAATGAAAGAAGCTATTTTCACACTGTACGTAATAGCATGGTTGGAAGGACAATTACTGCAAAGCTGTTCATTTCTGGATGTGAAGATCCCCAGAGGCAGCAGGAACTGCTATTGCTCCCCGTGTGGTTTGTCACTTGAGGGCTGGGGTTTTTTATTTACCCAGCCTATCTGCTGTAAGCCATCACTCCTTAACAAGTACATGGAGTTTTGATCACAGATTGCACATTTGCGCATAGTTTTTGCTTACTGTGACCAACTTCAGATGAAATATTACCTAATTGTTCAATAATTTAGTTTTAGGACCTTCCTCTTTGGGTGACCTTAATTACTTTGATGAATATTGAGGCATCGTGCAATGTGTTCCTCCCACAGCAATGTTTAGCAGTTCTCAAGTCAAAGGCTGTTGGGAATACAGCAAAGCATTTGACAGAATAAGGTTTTCATTAAAAAAAAAAAGAAAACAAGCACATAAAGGCTTTTTAAAGAGAAACTTCAGTTGAGCATCACTGATAATTTTGCAGAATAAACACCATTCTTTTACAACTGCGGTAGGCAGAGCATGAGAGTACTGGAAGAAAATGAGGCTTCATACTGAATTTTCCTTAACTGAGCTTTCTCAAAACAATGTGGGTTAACAGGTCATGAGGTGACTGCATGGGCAAAAAAGATATAGCAGAGAATGACAGGAATCAAAACTAAGAGGGAAGGGGGCTTTTTCGACCCACTGTGGTCACATCAAACCTTGCCAGTCAAGAGCTGCATGCTGCAGTGTAGGTCAGGTTTAACAGGAACAGTTACTTGTCACAACCAGCAGCTATAAGTATCAGTGACTCTGAAAACAGGGGATTATATTTGCTTCACATTCTGTTTTGTCTACTGAATGGGGAATGCATTGTTAGTGGAGCACAGGCTCCTCCACCTCTGGTTCACCTGAGGCCTCCAACAGTGGTGGCAAAAAGCTGAGGTCACATAACCACCCTCTGAAATCCTGCATGAGGTACCCATGCGTGCATGTCTGCAATGTGAAAACCCCAGTGATGGGCAGCACTCAGAGCTGTCATCAGCAGTCAGTTCCTTAGGACTGCTTCAGGCATCTGCTTCAAGAACAGTGAGGACAGGCACCCTTTCTCTCCCTGCGCTGTAAAGGTAATGCAGATATATGGGTGAGCTCAGTTACCCCACATTTCAGACCAGCACCTTTCACAAGCAATTCAGGATTAATTGCAAACATGCAACACAGACTAATAAGAAGATGTGTACAGGAGGTCAGACTTGCTGTCTAGTCTTGGAAAAATCACTATATAGTTTTCTTTTTTGTGTATTTTGTTTTCATTGGGCATTTTTCCTTGAAATAGTTAAGAAATTTTGTTTTGGTTTGGTTTCTTAACAAGCCTAGGAATTATTGCTTAAAATCAAGCAGTAGTATCTAATATTTGTAAGTCTTAGCAGAAGTTATCTGTTGGCCCTGTTAATATATTTATCTCATTCTAGCACAGTAAAACATGGTGTTGCAATTCCAAGGAGTATGAGAAAGGCCTATCTGGAGCCATTTGGTTTATACCCTCAAGGGAGAAGCTGAAGAAAGGAAAGGGGGACAAAAAAAGGACAATATGGTTGTTTCTGTACTGATTCATAGATCTGTTTGCCATCAAATCTAACGCTGTGGTGGTGACATAGATGGTTACAGCTAAAAGCAGAGAATGCAGAAAGTAAGGGAGTTTGACTCTAAAGCTTGAAATACTCAAAGGTTTAGTGTTTTGGGTAAGGCAATGGTCCAAAGCCTAAGAAGGCAGAAGAAAAACAGCCTTTGGTTTCACTGGGCATTGCATCAGGCCTTCAGATGACTAGCAGTCAGAAGACTCCCTTCTGTGTAACTCTGTATGAAAGAAGCATTAGTTCTCCAACGTACAGTCAGCTGAGGAGGAATAAGACTCTCTGTGTCTTTGTGACTTACCCTTCTGGTCAGCAGACATCCCCGTCACTGAAGGCAATGGAGATGGGCTTGCACAACTGGTGAAAAGGCATCTATCTGGGCGTTGCAACTGCGGCTTCCCACTAAGCCATCACCAGAGAGAAAATTAGCAGAGGCTCCACTGGCACATACCCGGGATCTGAACTTTGGGTTGTATTTAAAAGGGCACAGGGAAGAGTCTTCAGACTCTATGACCCCGTTGATTTGGGGCATCGGTTTTTCTGAGCTGGAAGGTGAATGTCAGAAGGACAGTTTACACGTGTCTACCCACAGGTTTTCACTGTGTGATGGGTCAGCTGGAGTTCAAGCTCTGCAAATACCAAGGAGGTGGCTCCAGAGCAGCGAGTGCTTCAGTAATCCCTAGCACCGGTGGTCTGAACTTGGGAAGGATTTTGTAACATGCCTGAAAGCCAAAAGCTTCTTTGCTAATTTAATAAAGAAGAGCGAACCACTGAGTAGATCCCTGGAAGATAGACTAAATCAGGCTAATTTGTTATATAATCCTTTCTTAATGTGAAGAATTAAGGTGACGGCAAGACGACTACGTGCCTAATTCTCCAAGCAATTACTGGCGGGTATTGACATTAAAGATAGGAGAGAGCAAGTTAACTTCTGCTTGTTGTTTACAACATGTGCCAAATTCTTACTCCAGTGGAACTCACTTTCTTATTTACAGTGAGGAAAGGCTGGAAGTTGTGTGTTTCATATGCATGAAGTAACAGTCGGCACAAGTTGCCAAAGGGAGAAAGATGACCCCAGTGAAGCCCAGCAACCCACACTGTCACTTGCTGACAACTTTCTGACTCTGCTGGAAAGGAAAAAGAAAATAGTCAATGAATTCCCCATCCAGAGTATTCCACCTGAGTGAACCCAGGTGGCTCGGCCTCCTCAAGGCAAATACTGTGTTAAGAAGGCAGCGATTGCCTCAGGTTTCCTCCTCTCCCACCCTGGGAAGTGTTGTCATGGGCAGTCCCAGAGTGGGGTAAGAGTGAGCAGGGGAGGATGATAGCGCTTTACTGAAGTTGGTCCTTTCTTCTGCTGAGGCTCTTGGCCATGAAAAACCTGTTCTTCCCCATTGCTAGGAATGGAGGTGCTGGGGTTTTTTTTGGCTAACGGTTCTCACCCTGCTTCGAGCAACTCCACCATGTGGATCTGGGTAATGGAATTTACATTCTTTCTTTACCAGCAGTGCTGGATTGACTCCAAAACTGCGGGAGGTAGCTAGGATGTGAATCACCTCAGGCATTTCTAAAGCCCCAGTGGTAGGGAACAACATTCCAGTACCTAAGTGACCATCTAAGTCTTCCCTGTCACTTTTGTAAGTAAATATGTAAGTCTATTTACTGAGAGTCAAAACATATATATGATATACGGACATGTCATACAGAACTATTATGTATTGTTCCTCTGTGATTTTTCTCCCACTTCACTCTCCTGCAATCTTCCTTTCTCCTCCTTGTTCTCTCTAACTGTCTACAGGGAAGAAGTCATGCAGCCTGGAAAGCAAGGGATAACACTGGGAAAATTAATATCAAGAGGTAATTAAGATGTTTCTTATCAAATCACTCAGGGAGCACACGAATAGATACTTTCTTCCTATTTTGTTGACGGCTACAGGATTCCTTGTAAACCAAAGCTTGCTTGCTCAAATCACTCCCTGATTTTATCTTTAAAGAAGGAGTCTGTTTTTACATTTTGACATGTTCCTTGTTTTCAGATCGTGTTGATTCTCTCTGTGGTTCACTCTTAGGCTTCCTACGACTGACAGCTTATTATCTCGCCTTATGAAAGTCATGCATGACTTTCAGGAGCCATTGATCAAAAGGAGAGAACACACTGAGAGGATGGTACCTTCTCTCTAATTACCTGGGTTGACGGTTGTTCAATGAACCTATGAACCACCTGAAGTGACATGCATTTTTACAGGTATGGTACTGCATGGTCTTTCTCTGACATGTTTAAATGGCAAAAGGTATCCCTGTGTCGTGTCCCAGTCTAACTTCAGCTCTGGTCTGGTGGTTCCCAAATGCAGCTGGCTTCACTCATATTGCACAGTATACCCCTTCTTGTGCCTTCAGAAGTAATGGCTGTTAGTGAACGTTCCCTTCTCCCCTTATCTCCCATCCTCTGATAACTGCCTTGGTTTAAGGTTTATGCCTTTCAGTGAAGCACTTAAGCAAACACTTAGCTGTAAGCACTTCATTCCTGTCATTTCATTGAACAGAGATGGATTTAAGTGCCTGGTCAGAGTTCATGGCTCTCCAGCACTTCAACAGGTTCTTTTGCAATGGCAAGATAGGATAAAAGTTAGGAGGCAGGCCTGACAGTCCTGCTCCTGGGGGCATGGCTTGCTTTGGGTAGTGATGGATACCACTATTCAAACCTTCACGGTAAGCCAAAGCAGAGATTGATGGGGCCCTCGGTCTAGCTGCTTACTGAGGATGGAGGAAATGTGCTCTTCGGAAACCTAGGTCTGACCTGCAGGAAAATGGGGAAAGATTCCCCCACTTCCTCTGTTTGTGGCCCACTGGTAGCACCACACTCTTCTGGGACAGGACATCCCAGCAGCGCAGCAGGGAATCAAGTCTGCACTGTGGCTATGTCAATTCCACAGCACAGATCTGGTGGATGCAGCTGTGCCACATCCTTTCCAAATCCTGTACCACCATTCCCAGTTGTTCACACTGATCTCTTCTCTGCTGTGCCTCACTCCTTAAGTGTGTGAGCTCACCCTAAAGAGTCAAGAGTATGTATGTTTAAGGGTAGCTCAATAAGTGAAAAGAGAGAGGAAAAACATCATTCATGTTGTTTAAGGTCTGCCTCAGATAACGAAATCCAAGCACCTTGTCCACAACGGGATTAAGTGCTGAGAAATAACTGATCACAAGAATAAGATTAAAAATAAATAGACCCTATTCATCTGAACAGCAGAAATAATCTTTGGGGGTGGTGCCAAAATGAAATGGAATGTGTTGAAGTGTGGCCAGTGAGAGACTGCAGTTTTTCACACCAGTTACAATAGACTAGCTCAAAAGCTGTACCTGTCCTGGGAGCAGGGGTTGTAGAGGTAGCATGTAGTAATCTATCTTAAACTGAGGCTTTTCAGAGTTTTTGGCTGGCATTTGGAAATATCCTTGGAAGCTTTACAATCATCTCATTTCACTCGAATTGTTGAGCATTTTTACCTACGGCAATGAAGGAGTTTGGCTGAGGACTAGTTGCCACTGGCTTCCTAAGGATTTGAAAAGCCAAGCTAAATGACCTTGACCAGATGGTAAACCTCACTCTTGTCCCCCTGTAGCTCTTTCCATTCAGTTTCCAGCCCAGACAGCTGCCAGGGAAGAATGGAACACTTTGTCCACCACAGCTTGGCACACCTGTAACTGGCTTTATTTAAAGTTTTATTTATTTATGTTAACATTTGATAGAGCATACTCTGCTTTCAGTTACAGCAGGTAAAAACGTGATATTAGTTGCTGGCTTTGCTCTGGTCCTTTTGTGCTGCTGCAGCAACAAAAGGAGTCAGAAAAGTGCACTCACTAACAGTGAATGAAGTCATTCTGCAAAGGAGTCATTTGGCTTGGTCAGCCCTGTGCCCCTGCTCTGCTCCCCATGCTGCCAGCACAGCTGAGTGCCTCTTGGAGTGTGGTCACCCTAAAACTCTGAGCTGCTTGTGTGGCCCTGCCCAGGTCTAAGTGGCATGGCTCTGCAGAGGAGCCCTCTGGCTGCACTACCTTGTGCTGGCAGCAGAGGACAAGATGCATTTGTGCCCCTGTGCCACCTAGATTATAAATGTGGCCATTGGGGATGGCTAAACCTGAGGGAAAACCTGGGCAAATTTATTGACATGAAGCTTTTAAGTTGTGTAGGTAAAGATGGACAAGTCAAGCTGGGGAGGAAGGACGCTAGTTAGCAACCCGGGAGTCCCTCTTTCTGGACTCATGGCTCTCTAGAGATCCAGTGGACTATGGACAAAAACCCCCACATCATATGTCATCTTGGGTGCATATTTGCTGTGAATAAATACAAAGACCTATTCATCACTCCTACAGCTCACATAACTGACAGATTAAATCACTTTCTGGCAGTGAAGATGACAGTGGCCCGATAGCTGATGCCGTCCAACAGTTTCCATTAGAAGGCCTTGTCTCTGGTTGTTTATAATTTTGCCAGGCTTCAGCTGCTTGAGCTGAAATTTCCCATGCCATGTGTCACCAGCAACTGAAGTGTGTGGCATTCACGCCTGGGTGAATAGTCATGGCGTTTCCATTCGCATGCATCACTGAAAAGCCACATCTGCACAAATTTTGAGACCGAAACTGTACATTTCTCATTCCTTGAGGGAGCAGGAAAAACATCTGGAGTTGTATGCTCCCCAGTGGCTGATGCTCGGGCTGAAGTTGGAGCTGCAGATAAACAGTTGGGTGTATGAGGTTCCATGTCCAAGGCACTCAACTTGGTAGACATTCTTGACAGTTTTAACCTTTTCCACAATGGCTGGTGTCTTTTGAGGCTGTACTTTGGTCCACTGACATATTTAGTCCCATAGTGTAACCCATGTTCTTGACAGAAGTTGTTTTAAGCAGACTAAGATTGTGCTACTATGGAGCACAATTCGGGACGATGGCGTTAATGGCTGAAGTTTGAGCACATCTCAGGTTTGGATGTGTATGGTGGCTTTATAGCTCTCCTTTGCTCACCCTTTTTACCTTCTTCACTGCTGTTCAGCTGTGTTTCTCACCGGCATTCCCTGTCACATCCTGATCCTCAGGAGCAGTTTTTCAGATGTCCTTGCTGGTCTGAGCACCAGGCTCCAGTTGCTCGTTCCTGGAGATGAGTTAGTTTGGTGGCTTCTATATTACTTTAATTTGGTCCACTGAATCAGGGCTTTTTCTCTTCCACATTTTAAGACAACACTGGAGAGGTCAACAGGAATCACGTTCAGGCTGAACTGAGTTGTCCCCAGGTGAGACGCTTGTGTGGGAAGGCCATTTGATGACCAGAACTAAGTGGCATGGGTGCAGGTCAGGAGTGAGATGGGGTTTAGCAGACCTAAAGTAAAACACTGTTTCTGGGAATAGTATCCATGGATGACAGCTCGATTGCACATTGGGTGGAAATGTGCTCTCTGATCTGCAGCCTGCATAACCCTTTCCCTTTCCCTACAGATACTTTTATCCGAGTGAGCTTTACAAGCCCCTAGAAAGGACCTCTAAGTGCCACAGGAATCTGAGAAGGTTTGTGTAAGGTCCCTAGGGGAGTTTTGCCTTAACCATTGTGCAACTCAGAAAATTTCCAAATCTCAGTAAGAACTCTGTGTGTGTGTGTGTCTGTGTCTTATGCGTTCCCAGACTGGGCATCAATGTGAATTGTAGGAGCTATTGGCTAGGAATTATCTGGAGGCAGACTTTATATCACCCAGAATATTTTCATTTAACTACCCACATTACTGGACCTTCAGATGTGTTAGAGCTCTGACTAACCTATCCCATTAAACTAGATAGCTCAGGTCCATTTAGTGTCATTATCCCAGGAAGACAGTGTTCAGGATGGCCTGCAAAACATATCTGACCATTTACTGCACTCTGCTTCTGTAGTTTTGCAGTTGTGCTGCATTCTGCAATGGCATTGCCATAGTGCTAGCAGTAGCTTAGCTGCCTAATTTAAAGTTAGTTGGGTATGTCAATCCATGCTGCAGTTTTAATACGGTCTATGGTAGAGACACATCTGCAGTCAGAAATTGCCATCATTCCACACTGCCAACATGGAGTAATACTCTGCATAAATCCTCCAGCCAGACCTTAGGAAATGAATCTGGATCTTATAAAGATTTTAGTGGCAGGAAGCAAAAAATGCTTGCATGACCTGCCAGGTCTTTTTGTCTCATAGGTAGGACTTCATATGAAGGAAGTTGTCTTTCCCCTTGGTGGTAATAAAAGTGCTTTGTATTTTTGCTACAATGGAAAGATCATGCGTTATATAGATCACACAGAACAGTATTCAGTAAACTGCAGATGTCCTTAAGTTTCCATTATAAACTTGGTTTTATTCCTATTCCTCACTTTGCCAAAATTAGCCCTATACACCTACAGCTTCACAGGCTTAATCTTATTCTGGGACACATTTTTCTGGAAGAGTTGAAGGAAACTGGTCAAGGTGTTTAAGAGAGATGATGGCTAAAAAAATGAGATCATCTGCTTGGAGATTTTCCTAAAGGCTTTTTGGCTTGTCGTATCCTGAAAATTCATTTGCCTAGGGATTCAAGAAATATTTCAAATCTGTTGGTCTTGGCTAGAAATGGTGCCTTTGAATAGCTTTAAGCTGTCTGGTGACAGAATTATTTGGTTACTGAAAGTGGTTCCTGACTCAGTGTGCGTACGTATATGCATTATGTGATCTTTGGAGATCTTAACTAGTCAGTGCCAATGTGCTCATAGATTCATGGTGGCATATGTATAGTTTCTATACAACCCTGCATCTATGCTAAATAGACATATTCCTTCCCTGAGACTTTTCCTATCTGCATTTTCTGCTGTCTAAAATCCTCAGCTGGGTGTTTCCTGATTCACATGCAATCTGTGCTGAGGTTAACAACATGCCTTTACAGTCCCTTCTGCACAGTCCCTGGAGACCTCTCCCAAAGGGAACATAGCTCAAATATCATTTTAATCATTCCAGTTCACTTTCCTGGGTCAAAAAAAGAAATCATACCTGTCATGACTTGTGCCAATGTGTCAGTCTCTGATGGCTGTGGGCCACACATGATGAGGCTTAAGTCAGTATTATTTTTCAGCATATATGTTTTGTGGCTTATTTCTGGTTTTATGACAAAATAAGTTCCGAGGTATAAGGTTCTCCTCTTAAAGAGGATTTGTTTCAAAATATGTGCTTAGGGCTTTCTCATAATTGGGTCATTTTTAAAGATGGTTCTTGAAACGTGACCAAAACCAGAGGCAAACAGATTCATTAGACAATTTTCAGAGTCTCACTTTAAGAAGAATGTGACATCTGGAAGCAGTATAGTTGTGCTATACTATTGCACTAATGTGGTTTCCTGAGATCATTACTTGCTCACTGCATCATTCCCTTAGCTTGTATTGAGGTATAGCATAGCAACGTCAACAGTAAAGTCTACCCAGCATGTGCCATTGATCAGGGGACATTGCCCATGAGACCTTGCTTTTAGTTAATAATGTTGAAAGCCTTTAACATTAAAGCTTTGATCTTTCTGAGCTCCTGACTTCAGTTGTTTTTGTTGTTGCTGAAGTCAAATTGCTGCAGCCTGTGTATCTGGGAGGAGTATGACACCATGCTTTCTCTATTTATTATTCCATCACCATTTGTTCTTGGCCACCATTTGAAGCAAGCTCTTGGGCTAGATGAACCTTTGTCTTGACTCAATGTGGATGCTCTTACACTATGCTCTCCATGTCAACAAAAATAGTTGAATACTTGCTGAAAACAGGGCTAGGAACTCACTTTGTCATTTTAAAGACTTAACAGTGTTTTTGCTGTTCTTTTTTGTGAAGCAGATTTGGTGCCTGCGCTTTGGAGCTAGGACTTAACATCCTAAGCAAACCATTATCTTGGAGTCAGAGAGATGCTTTTTTGGCACCCTTGTTCAAAGTGTTCACTTCTGGCTCTTGACAATCACATTTTGAAACATGCTTAGTAGGAACTTGTTAAGGTTTTGCACTTAGATGCTGTTGACATGAATATTGACAGGATCATGCAGGACATTGCTCTTTGCAGACTGCTCTGCCATGCAGCACAGGAGGTGAGTGCAGCAGGACTGTCCAAAAAGCTGTTGTGTTCTGGGACTGAAGAACTGCCTGACTGGAAGGCAGAGGTGAACAACAAGTTTTCAGGGGCTTTCAAGAAGGAAAGTGGATTATGATGGTAAGGAAATGTAAAACTGACATCTATGCGGATTAGGAGAAAACTGGAATACAGCTGGGTCAGTAAGAGTCTAAAAAGATGATAAGGAGAAGAGGGAAGGCTTACAGCAGGGAGAAAGGAGCATGGTTTGTGATCTTGGAGAAGACTTCTCTGAGACCTGGAGCTGAGCACAGGTTTCCTGTGTTCTGTTTCTGCATTCAGCTCTCAGCTGTGGAACCCACCGTAAGATGTTTCTCCCCATAGAAGTCCACACAGATATTGACAGTCATACTCACTGAGATACAAGCTTTCAAGGAGGGGATCTAGGGAAGTCATTAGCCTTACCTTTCTATCCCAAGATCAAGTTACAATCATGTCACCCCAAGCCACAGTATCTTATTGTTGATATTGAAGTTTCGGCCAATGTCTAATCTAAATCTCCTAAGTGGTTTGGTTTATGCTTCTCTGTTTTATTCTTCCTGATCTTTCCATCAAGAACATACTAGTTTCTTATTCTTTACAATAGCTTTTTAGTTGAAGACTACTAACCTTCCTTCTTCTCAGTTGTTATTTCTTCAGCAAAAATCC
>WYDI02005964.1:66609-91458 GCA_009867235.2 Psittacus erithacus
TATTCTTTACAATAGCTTTTTAGTTGAAGACTACTAACCTTCCTTCTTCTCAGTTGTTATTTCTTCAGCAAAAATCCCTGCATTTCTTTCAATTTTCCCTTATGTTTTCTGGACCTTTATCCACTTTTGCTGATCTCCTCTGGTCTCTTGCCAACTACTTCACATCTTTCTTAAGTGCAGTGCACTAAACAGGACATGGTCTTCCAGGTGAATCTTTAACAGCAGCGATCAGCCCACATGGACTCTTTCAGTCATCTTTAACACCCTTTTGACATCCCAATGTGAGGGCTTTGCCATTCATACTCTTGCAACTGGTACCTAGAGAGGCAAAACCAGGTTACTTTTTCTGTGTAAACATGGTATTTTGCACTATTGCATTCCATCAATTTTAGATGACTTCCCTAAATATATCAAGGTCATTTTAAATTCTGATCTTTTAGCATCTATAAAATCTGCAGTCCTTCCTCTAATAATCATACTTCATATTCCATCTCCTATGCCTTCAATGAAAGAACATCAAATAAAACTTGATATGGGACCAAGGCAAAACATGTACTTTGAGAGATTACAATGGAATTACCCTGTGGATACAACTATTCAACTAGACTTGACCTCCTGCCCCTTCCCACAGCAGTTTCATTTAGATCACAGTTCACTAGCCTGTTCATGAGGATATTATAGGAAATATTGCTAAAGGCCTTGCAAAAAATTCAATTAAATAAATAAATTCAAGCTATGTGACATCTGCAGCTGTGATTCCACCCTCTTTTAAGACTCCTAAAGTGAAGCTGATGAGGTTTTGGCAACTGGAAAACATCTAACTTTACTGGTTACTCTCTAAGCAGGTTTTGCATACTTTAGGCTGATATGTTATTCCTTTTTCCTGATAACAATTGCTTCATGCTGACCTTTTTAGTAAAGATTGATGAAAAAAGGAGGGACAAAAAAAAGGGATATTATGCTCTTCGGCTTCCTTAATGTCCTCTGCTGCTGGTACCCCCCCGATCCTTGAGTAGTGGTTCAAACTTCCCTTTGTTTTCCTCTTGCCACCTTAGCTGTAAAATTTCTTCTACTTTTGTTAAGCTTGCAGGTTGCATCTTGTGCATTTTATTGTTACTAACTGCTTGCACCATGCCCTCCCAGTTCGTGGAGTGCTCTCAACCAGCTGACCTAGTCTCAACAGATTTCTCTCTTTCTTGTGCTCGTGGTCAATTAAATGGTTACGAATTAGCTGACTTCTGCTGAATACCCTTATTTTCCTCTATAATGGCAGAGGTTGTACTTAGTGTCTTACCAGCATTTCTTCAAGGAACTGACAGCTGTCCATAATTTGTTTTCCACTTAACTAGCTTCTTATGAGAGCTTCCCTACCCATTCTCCGAGTTTCTTGACATCTGCCTGCTTGAAATCTCGTGCTGTCAGTCACTCAGATCAAGCAGCAGAAGTTGACACTACGTTCAGTACGGATTCCTTGCCAAACGTCGTATCCAGCAGCAGACTTTGAGTCGTATGTTACACTGCCCTCTGCCTACGTGTAGGCGCTGCTCAGCTGAGGGAGGTACTGACAATTACAGTATGTCTTAGCCTTTAAGACTCAGGCTGCTGTTCAGAATTTACCATGAAGAATAGGAAGAAAAGTGTTAACTCCAAAGAATCCATCTGTAAGTCAGTAACTGCCATTATAATGGATCTCATGCAATGTGGATCTGCGCAGATGAAACGTCTAGAACTCAAATACCTTCTGATAATAAATAATCCAGACTACGGTATGCAATGATCCTTGCCCTGTTCTTTTTATGAAAACCTTAGAACATTATGCAGCTGTTTCATGGCACAATGGGCAGACAGTAAGACAGTAATGGGAGAGGAAGAAAAAAGCAATAAGCTTCACCGTAAGCAAAAATGGCTGATCAGACCACACTGGACCTTTGCCTTGTAAGAACAGCAATAGAAGATCTTGCTGACATCTAATGCAAAACATGTAAGACTTCAGGTCCTCCTAAAAACCTCTAATACTAATATTGTTTGAGACCACTGCAGATACCTCGTGGACCCTCTCATAGATCAACCAGAGATGGTCAAGAAATTCAGGCCAAGCCTGGTGCTCCTACTAGAAAGCCTTGTTGCACAATTATTTTTACTCACAATATGACAATGCCAGTTTCTTTACTGTCACTTCAAGTCAATTTAGACCCCCTAAGCAATGAAAATCACCCGTAACGAGTCCTCAGGCATGGTCAATTTTTATGACAGGTGTAAACAGTAAAAATGTGGGCATCGTACTGGCAATGTGGGGCTGGAAGACAAAGGAGCAAGCCTTGCCTGTAGCCAGGCAGGTTAGCCACGTACTTATACGTTAGCTAGGCACCACAGGGAACGAATGTGCAGTGTCAGTGCGCTATCTAGTGGCCGTACTGATTATGACACTTTTCCTGAATTCCCGCTCTGCTTGTGAATCGCAGCATTAAAAAAAGTACTTTATACAAAGAGGATTAGTGAGTGTTTAATCATTCCTTAATGAATCTCAGGCATTTTGAGGTTGTAGGTGATTAATGTAATAACAAAAGAAAAGTAGCTAAGTCTGCGTGGATATGCTGACAAAACTGGTCCTGGGCACTCTTGTCATTAACAGCATCCTGACTGGCACTGGACAAGCAGTTCATTTTTCTCCTTCACATACGATGATCTAGATTACCTAATGAAAACCTGCTCAATTTAGGAGTGCATCAAGAACCAGTTTAGGTATTTTCTTTAGCAATATTTTGTGAGATAGAAGCAGATAATCTGGATACTTCAAACTGGGCACATAGTACACAGTATTGGAGGGCCAGGTGTGTGCTTCTCTAGTGGAGAAAAACTAATCCCTCCCTTGGGATCGTAGTCTAGGAAGAGGTGAAGATCATGCACAAGAGCATTCTCCCTGTTTTCTGTTTCTGCCATGGATGTAATTGACCTTCAGTAAATTATATAGCCTTCTGCTACGTTATTTATCTGTGAAATTGAGATAGTATTGTTCTGTGGAAGCTAATGCAGGTTTATAGTTGATGAGTACTTCAGCTGCAAAGGTGTATTTCCTATATTATATATATGAAATAGAAAATACTATGTGTGTATATATATATATAACCTGTACCAGTATATTTAGGGTGCAACTAGCACATGATTAGTTATATTAAAAAATAAAAAGTCTGACTCACCATTGCTCTGAGCAATTTTGCACTGTGCTACTTAGTAACTGAGAAAGCTCCCTGGACAGCTGTTAAACCACTTACCTTTAAGTACACGTAATTAAGTACGTATATTTGGTTTAGGAGGCTGAGTAAAGATGAGACGATGCAGCTTTCATCTTGGGTGGTATTTCTTGGACTGTTCTTTCCAGGAAAGAAGAAATTTTGTTTTGGTCTTTCTTCATGCATCATGAAATCCAAGGTGACAATTTTGCTCTCCATCCTTGGTAAATAATTCTTCTATTTATACATAAAGGTTTTTCTGAACCCTTAAAACCAAGTTTAAAATAGTTGGTAAACATTACCTACTTTTATCATAATCATTTCTGATCTAAAGCTTCTATGGTGCACGTCTTGCCACATAGGATACCCGTTAATAGGTATATAAATACAGCATATGTATGTGAAAGCACCCCACAGGTGGATGCTGGACTAAGTTTACAGACTGCACTTGATAAGACAACCATAACTTTTAGAAGCGCATAAAAGTCAGCTTCTCGGTCTTGCTCTCCCATCCCAAATAAATCCAAACCTTAGAGACTTATGCAATAAGCGTGTAAGACTCAGTAGTACAGGCAACCTGCTTTGACTGCTCAAAGCCGAGGAGCTTAGCCTTTTCTCTCCTACCCACGACCATTTTCTATACTTTCTTTTGATTCAACATTCACTCCAGATCAATTACCCTGAAAAGAGGTATTTAAAACAAAACTTAACTGAAAGAACTTCTGTTTTTAAGATGACTGCTAGTAACAGAGATTGACTTAAAAATAGATCAGAAAATTAAGTACATTCCTCACTAGGACTGTGTCGAGGTCCGGAGTGCATGAACCCTGCTTGTACCATCTGTGTAACTCTGCCTCCAAAAGTTACAAGTTATAATTTGTACAAGAAAAAGTCTGACACTCAAAGAGTCATTGCACAAACATTTAAACAGAGGAAATAATTTCTTTTACAAATGTGTTTCCCTTGTATAAGAATAATTTTGTACAGAAAATAGCTCTTTATACATATTACAGAAATACACTAACATTTAGATTTTCTATTAATGGATAATGATTGAATGCAACTTAAGATTTTGGTTATGTTTTAGAGTTACCAAATGCCAATAGCACACCAATACACCACTTCCCCAATATCCTTACACTGCTTGATTGATTCAAGACAGCGAAAACATGCCTAGAACCATGTTAATTCGCAAACACTCAAGTAACTTGAAACTCTTAGTTATGAAATACCTCCTGAAACTAATACCATAATTTAAGTGTCAAGGAATATGAACTTAAACCTTAATAAGGCAGCATTACTTTCTCACCTAGATTATCCTGCTGGCTAATACTGTAAAAACCAAATTGAACAGAAACTCCTGTAATTAAACTGGTTTACTGTTTCTGTGACCTTCAAAATGAGATAGCAGAAGATACTCTAGCAAATGCTATAGAGCATTAATACAACATATAAACGTAATAAAAATACTTCCATTTTCTTAAGAAAACACCACGGAAGGTAGAAGGAAACAAATAAAAATCAGTAAATTAAGATCTAAAAAGTAAATCTGTGAAGGATGAGAAAAAAATGAAAAAGTGTAAATATATTTATCTGTGAAATACAACAGTATGCTAGGAAGTACGTATATTTTGAAATACTGGATTTCTTCAAAGACTGTGTTAGAAGTCCATAGGTATCATGTGGACCTCATAGAAATGACACTCACTTTTCCTTTAAAATTGCTGTTTCAAGCACCTGTGCTTATGTGCAAATTTCCTTTGTAATTAGTGGGAACATAAAAACATTTGTCCTTGAAATACAACTATATGCAGTAACCTTCTCTTGCTTACTGGGCATTTAGTAAGTTTAAATGGAAGATGTAAGCAAGAAAGTACTATATAACCCAATGACACAAAAATATAAACTTAAGACTGTATGTGATCTCTTTAGTATTCACACACAGCTACTTAAGAGTTTGCCAGTGGTACCCTGTGTGAGTACTGTTGATGCTTCAAGATTTCAAGTCAAACATGGCTCCTGCTCTTAGTTAGCCAGTCTCTTAACACATACAACTTTCAAATAAATTCATCTGGAACTGGTCCACCTCTCCTTCTCACAGCACAGAGGTTGACACGAGACAGTAATGAATCACATTAGACTGGTTCACATTTCTATGTAGTTAGAAGGAGAAACAAGCCATCTGCAAAACCTTATTCCAGTGATTTTGCAAATTCTGCATAGTCAATGTATCCATCGTTGTTCTTGTCATCATCCCTTAAGACATCATCTATTAGACTAATCAGCTCCTCTTCTTTCATTGCCTGGGTATGCTCACCACCTTCCTACAAAAACCAAAACCACATTGAACAGTTTAGCAGTGCTCAGGTGCAAGCCTATGAAGTCCAAGTTCTCTGGGCTTCAGAACAAGCACTCTGCATCAAGTTAATATTTTTAGCCAAAGTTCTAAAAGCTGAATAGCAGAGAGTATAATGATGGATAATCATCTAAGAAAGAGATGTATTCTTAATTTGGATCTTGGTGTAGTATATACATTATAGAATCTATACAGCACAGAAACATCTTCCTGTGCACCAGAACTTGCAAAATGCAGAGCTGGACAGTAATAGAGCAGTGAACAAATCCAGCACTAGCTCGAAGTCAGTAAAATTCTCAGTAACATCCCTTGCAAGCAAAGGGAAGACAAAGATGTGCCTTTACACGTGGAACAGCAAGTCATTATTCTGTTCTCAGTTTTTGCCACTGGTGTAAACAGGAAGCTATGCTAGCCTGAGTTGTAACTTCCAAAAAGTCAGTATGAGATGGTATGTTAGTCTTGTCTTCCTAATGATTGTATCTTCCTACCTTGTCCTTAGGTGTTCCTAGCTGGAAAGAGAATTCATGTTTAAAACAAAAGCTGACCATCTTTGGTTCTTCTAATACTAATTTTTTGCAAGAGGTCACTTATCATTCATGTAATCTCAGCAGCAACAGTTTGGAGTTGAGAACAGCAGCCTTAGAACCTCAAACAGCATTATACCACATGCTATTTCTATAAGCCCTTGTGAGCATAACCCCACCTTGGATTATATTTCCCCCCCCCATCCCTGCATACCAAAGTATCCCCTCTGACAAATCACATTCACTTTACAAGTCCTTCCTCACTCTAAAGTTTAAACTACAATGGAGACTTCTGGAAAACTGCCATGTGCCATAAAAAGCTGTGATAAAGCTAGCACATTCATAAATCAAAATGAAACTATTGGGGGGAAAATAACCTAACTTTCAGGCAAAACTGTAACTGCACTGAAGATGTTGTAACTGTTCTACTGTAAACCGTTTTTAGAGAGTCAGAACTGTTTCCAAATACACATGTCAATACAAAATTTCACCTACCTCTTTGTGGACATGTGATATAGCAGTGGCAAGCTCTAACCCATCTAACAAATTATTGCCATCATAGTCATGCATTTTGAAGTAATGAAGCTGCAGTTCTTGTGGAGACATCTCAGATTCTGGTTTCTCAATAACACCTTCCAAATGTTCCATGATGTGGCTAATAAGAAAAACAAGCAAACCTCATAACACAGCCATCAGTTAATATTTAATGCTCTGTTTACATCAAATTTAGTCTTTGATCAGACAGTCACGTACACAGGAAACATCATATCTCTAAAAGCACCCTGGACAACCAGGACAATCAAAAGCTGCTGTTTCATACTGAGATGAAGGGGGTACAAAGGTTGGTTGTTACAGGTGCCGTAGTAGCCTCTAACGCCTTAGATAGCTATTTCTATTTCTTCTGGCCTATTTAGCAGGTTATCAAAACAACTGAAGCAGTGCCCAGAATCTCCTCTAGTGGCCTTCCAAAGAGCAGGCACTGGAAGAGGATCTTTTCCAGTCAAACACACAGTATTCTAGGGATTTTTATTTGCTGCTACCACTGCTTTGTCTGTATGAAGAAGCAAATGAGACAAAAACCCCTCTCACTCTACCTGTTCAGAATATGATTTTTGTCTAAATTATGCTGATCTAGGTAAGCAGAATTCATGTAAAAAAATCTCTATAATATGATTAAGGCTAAAGGGTCCAGAGAGACCTAAGTCTGGTATCTCTACAAACCTACCAAACAAGCATGTCTCATATTTGACTCTAGCCAGTCACACAAGATCCTGAGAAGAGTGCCCTAGGCTTACGTCCAACTCACGTAACAAGACTTAAGAGATAAGCAAATGATTAAGAAGCAAAGTTTACATTTTTAGAACACAGAACACATACTCTTTATCTTGTACCAAGTTCTTATCCAGGCGAATATTTCCGTGTTGACTCTCTCCTATGTGTTCCTCAGCTAGGGCAGAGATGATGAATGCAGCCAGAATGGAGAATAGCAAACGTATTCTAAAAATCCTGTGGGCCATCATGATCTCCTACAAAAAGGAAAACACTAACCCCCCCCCCAAAAAAAAACAGGTGAAAAATGCAATCTATTTTCAGCAGATTTACTGAGTGCTTAGAAATAACCCCAATGAGTACCAGAGAAGAACTTTCTTCATTTCAAGCACTTCACAGCAAGTAGAAAACCAAAGAGCTCCAATAACAATCTCCGTGTGCCCCTATTTCAAACAAGCACGCAGTAATTTTCAGAGAAAGACTTTCTTTTCCATGCAGCAAACGCGCACTCTTTAGCCATGCCTGCGTCTTCACATAGCCTCCAGACAACCAACCATGCCATCACATGTCCCACAGCTATGGCAGCAGAGGCCGCTTGCGGTATCAAAGGGGCTCCATCATATTAGTGGATCAATTAAGCCCGCACTAAATAACACACAGCTTTAGAAAGGTAACTGCAGCCATCGCAGCGCTCGCTTCCCACGCAAGCGGCTCGTTAAACCACTTCAGCGGAGCAAGCAAAGCAGCGATTGCTCGCTCGGCTTCTCTGCCCCGTCCCCCACCCTCACACCCGCTGAAGCAACCACCGAGCGGTGCCGGAGGCCCTGACAGCCGCCGCTGCCACGCTGACCTCCCGCCCTCCCATGCCGCAGCGCACACCACCCCCGGCCTCGGCTGCGGCGTCGGTGCCGGTGCCGCCGGCGGGGTACGCACCGTGGGTGCGCGGGACCGGTGCTCCCTGTGTCGGTGCTGCGGAGCGGAGCGGAGCGCGGCCCGGCGCAGCCAGGCCACCATTCCCGGCGTCACCCCTGACCCGGCGCACGCTCCAGCCCCGCCCGCCCATTGGTTGCACCCCTCCGCCAGGCGGGGCCGGCCTCACCGCTCCGGGAGCTCCACGTGGAGCCCTCGCTGAGCCACCGGGGGATCGCCCCGCCCGGCCCGGCCCATCCCATCCCGAAGGAGCGGCCGAGCCCTGTGCTCCCCTCCGCCGTCACCCTCCGTTCTTCGCTGGCAGTTCTATTTGCTTTCCCCTCTCACCACACGTCAAGGGGCTCGAAGTCGCTACTGACGGGCGCCTGGTGTTCAGCCGGCTTCCGAGCGCCTTAGCCGGGGAGCTAAGACCCCAAGTCCTTCCCGCACGGAGCCCCGGTGCTTCACCGGCGGGGCCAGCGCTTCTCAGGCCCCGCAGGCCCGAGGGCAGCCGGCTGGGGGCCGTACCCGTGGCGGGGCGCGGTGTCGGAGTAGCCCAAGTGCGGAGGAGCCGCCGGGTCCCTGACCCCGCCGGGTACCTGATCCCGCGGTCCCGCACCGCCGCACGCACCTCCTCGGCGCCGCCGCCGGGCGGGGCGGGGCGAGGCGAGGCGGGCCCGCCTGTAAGATGGCGGCGAGGGGCTTGCACTCCCACGTGAAGCTGGAGGGGGAGATCGAGCGGTGCCGGGCGGAGGGGCAGTGGGCGCAGCTCCAGCACTTGGCCCAGCAGCTGCTGCCGCCGGCTCGGCCCCCGCGCAAGGCGGCGGGGGGCGCGCAGGATGCTGGTAAGCGGCGAGGGGCGGGCGGAGCGGGGCAGAGCGGCCGCCGTGACCGCAGCCACCCGGGTGTGGGGTGGCTGAGCGCTCCGTGCCGCCGTCCGGGGCTCGGCAGCCTAATGCGGGCGGGAGCTGCGGCTACCCTGCGTCCCGGGGTTGCGGGAGAGGGCAAGGAGGTGCTGGCTCGGGTTGCGGGGGGTTGCCCGGTGTCCCCCCGTAGGCTCCCTGGCCCCGCGGAGGGAGCCCTGGAAGCCGCGTTCAGGGAGATAACGCTGTTTCCTCATGTCAGCGCTTCCGTGTCCTCAGGGCTGCGAGGGGAAGCGCAGTGCTTGGGGGTGTCGGCGGAAGAAAAGGGAGGCAGCGTTTTCTCGGTGCCGTGCCGCTGCGCTCGGTGGCTGTCTTGGGTTTAGCATCCTCGGCTGCGCTGCGGGCAGGCTACCCGCCGAAATCCTTCCTGTTTCTCTTCACCATCGCGGTGTGTGTGATGCCGAGTCCCTCTTGCGCCTTTCAGCACCCTGTTCTGGGTGCCTTTGCCTTATATCCTTCCATTTCCGAGCGGAGCTGATTTATTTAAAGGTTTGGGCTCATTCGAGCGTCCCCTTCACATGTAAGACAGATTTCATAAATAAACGTATTATCATCTTTTTCCCCTGTTCCAGCACGCTACTTTGCTTCCTTGTAAATGAAACCGGGTGTAAGAAGTGAGGCAGCCTAACTTTCTAACTAATAATTAGAAATACAGAAGTCTGTGTAGTCAACAGCAGTTAAGTTGTGAAAGGACCTGATATTCATACAAGAGTCTCTGCTGCTGAAGTCGGAGGAGCTATTTCTATGAATAACCCATGTCTTCAGAGGAGTGTTTATAGCATGTGGCCCTAGTGTTAATTGAAGCTTGGGGAGATGTTGTTAGCTTAAAACACAGTTATTTACTTGGCTTTCCAAGTATATATGTGCTGCAGATCAAACTCCATGTTGAGAACAGCACAGCTAAACTGAACTTTAGTCAGGTTTCATCAGTGCTTCCCAGGTGCAGAGATCATCATGCGGTTGGGGGACATTAATAGTTGAAGAGGTCATATTAGTTGGTCACTTGTAATTAACGTGCAGAACAACTTTCTGATTGCTGTAAAAACATTGTTAAATTGCTGCTATGTCTTCATAACATGGTAGTTATGAAAGAGTAATGCTTTGCTATTCCTACAGAACTTTTCTTCCAGCAAGAGACTAGCAACAGTTTTGTGTTTCTAGAAACACAGTAGCGTGTCTGGATGGGGTTTTTTAACAGTAATATTTGCTTTGAGAGACTGTATATTTATTTCTTAATTACACATGGTATATGTAAGTTGTTAAGTTTGTGATTACCTGCAAGCTCTTCGGTGTTGTATAGAAATGATTGCATGTGAGGCTGGAGGAGAAGTATGATTGGATATTTACACTTCCCATTTCTGGTACCTATACTTTGTACAAGTTAGTTGTAGACGTGCAATTGGGCAGGAAGAGCTGTGGTTCTAATTTCATGCGCAGCTAAACTTGCCTCAACAAGGAAATCTGAAACACGCCTCCAAGGTGATTCTTAATGCCAAATGTAACGTATAGGTAGCACGTGGGGATAAGTTGTCCCATGGACTGGAAATACAGATATAGATACACTGTCATGTTTCCTGCATTCTACAGTTTTAGACTTTGAAATGTGAAGCATACATGACATGTAGGGCTTGGCTTTTTGATTTATGAAGGTTTGCTTGCCCTTGTTGACTCACTAATCAGCTGGTTGAGGTATTACTTTTATGAGTAAAAGAACTTTAGAACTGGACTCATCATACAGCAACTCCCAAGTGCAATGGCAGCTGAAACTTTTTTCTCCAGCGTATGATTGCAGCATCGCATGGTACTTCGTCCTGTATCCAGCGCTACTACCTAAGTCAGTTTCTCTTCACACTGGAACTGTGAACAGGAATGGACTTTAGCGTAGGAAGTATTTTACATGGTGTGTTAGTTATGTCACTGGATCAAGCTTCGTGTGTCTTTAGTAATGGAGATGTGAAATGTGGCGAAATTCTCTATTTTTATACTTTATGTGAACTTTCAGGAAAATCTTAAAAGTTTCTGGTGTGGTTACTGTTCTGCAGTGAAATCTGTGGCTTATCTGTAGTCTGAAGCATGCGTTTCATACCTGTACGTTTATAAATCTAGAGCATGCACTTAAATGTTTGCAAAGAGTGGTCTTATAATTTTAAAAGTGAGTTTTGTGATGAAAATCCTTAGCTATTATAATAAAAATTAACTGTGCTGTCAGAGGATGGAGGGATTCGTTAGGGAAAGATTTCAAGTTAAAAGGAAATGTCATTTCATTTTTTCACAGGAAAGGTACTGTTTCCAATAGCTAGAAGTTAATGGGACTTTTTTCTTTCTGTGAGTTCTTTATCCCCTCATTTGAGTTACTATTTGTGTGTTGTTTTGTTTTTGTAATGCTATTTATCAGCAGTATGACATTAAGCAATGTTTCTTGTCTGTTGGTATGTGCTTTCAGAGGACTATGGGAATATGCTACTTGCAGAGGCTCTGCTGGAAGAATGTCTGAAGGAGAACTTTGCCAAACTGAAGGATGCCATTCCACTGTCAGAGAAGAATGAGCCGAAACTGGGTGAAGCTAAACAGCATCTGACCAATATCTTAAGCAGAGGAAAACTGAGAGTAAGCAGGCTCTGTTGTAATTCCTGCCACCTGGATGCTTCTTTCATATGGTTATTAATCTGGTACAAAGTGTTGGTGTTGCCTGTTCATGTCCTTGTATGTACAGTGCTATATTGTAGGTATTACTAATGGACTGGTAATTCAGTACCTCTTTGCAGTGTCTTCTGCTGGAATGCTTGCTTTTTCATATACAAGCAAATTATCTGCTGCAAGTGTGTATCCAGTTTATTTGTTTTGTTACCTATACAGTTTGTTTTGTTAGAAAGAAGCAGGATAAGTATTGAGGACTTCCCTGGGGTGGTAGGGCATGGCTACATAGTGGTGCTATCAGGCTGGCACGGCTCAATGATGTACTGCTGCTTCTGGTCTGAGGGAATTGTGTCAGCTCCACATCAGAGATAAAACATACAGCAAGCTGCTGTCAGGCAGTTCAGGTTGTGGTATGAGTTCAGGACTGCATCCTTGGACTGCTTTCAGTCTATGCCAGAGAAGTTACACAAAGTTATGCTTTTATTTTGTGGCCCGGGTGTAGCTCGGCTGTGGATCTCCAGGAGTGTTTTAAGACTTTGCCTCCTGCTGTGTTGGTGTTCTTGGACGCACAGTTGCATAACTGGTTTTAAAATGATCATGAATTACAGCAGTCTGTTTTAGACTTGTGTTACTTTCGGTCCTGAAACTCGCAGGCTAGTTAGCTTGGATGCGTATGCTGTACTTTCACCATGTTTATTTCCAGGAAGCAAGTGTGCAGCAGCTTCTTCTGGGAGAGTTGCTTGCTCTTGACTGCTTGAAACTCAGTGTATGTCAGAAGTAAAAAGGAGAGGGGGGAGGAAGGGGAGTCCATCCAACCTTCTTTATAGTTTAGCCTCAGCAAGTCAGAATGACTGAATTTTTCGGGTTTCACTGTTCAGTTTGGCTGCATGAATTGCCATTACTATTTATTTCTTAGTGGTGACTGGGCTACTCCTGCAGCATTGACCCTGCATTGACTGCGTGTATTAAAAAAAAAAGAAGTATGAAGTCTTTCCGAAGCATAAAAAGGGTCTGAACAGATGTACTTTAGTGAAATATTTTTGTGTTACACAGATGCGCACGCATGTTTTCAATCCTTAAGAAATTGAATAAATTTTAGGAATACCAGGCATGTCTTCTGTTTTTCTACCTTTGCCTGAAAATCCTTCTGATAACTTAATTAAATTTGAGTGCTTTCTTGCTATACAAATTAAATGTACAGTGGAAAGCGCTTGACTAAAAAGTGATGCCTTCTGCCTAGCTTAAAAGCAGGGGAATTTCTTGATGTGTATATAGCTAGTTCTGACAATGGCAGGCTTTTATGTGCTATCTGTGGCTGGTGAATCAATAGAGTAGGTCATATGAAACCAGAGAGGTGGCTTGCAAGCTGTGTATTTCCAAACTGAGCTTCAGAGTAGTTGCCTGGTCTTTGTTGCTTGCTATTCTCATGAGCATAGCCCTAAGATCTCCACGTAAATCCTTCCTGCTCTGGCCTACTCTAGCAGTGTTGAGAGGAAAACATTACAAATCTGCTTAATTTGTTCTGAAGTACTTCATTCTTGCTGTCTGGTATTTTACCATGTAAACACTCTTTTTCTTTTCCCGCTCTGTTTCAGCCTAAGTATATGACAGAAGCTATGCTCATCATAGGAAAGCTTCATTATGTGGAGGGATCCTACAGAGATGCCATCAGCATGTATGCAAGAGCAGGAATTGATGACCTCTCAACAAAAGATGAACCTCTGTACATGCTGCGTTTGGTAACTGAGGCCTTCGTTATTAAAGGTAAAAGACCATGTGTGTATTGGAAATGTGCTGTGTTTAGATTGAAGTTGAAGGTGGTTTCTAATTTGGTTGGAGCAGAAGTAAGGCAATGTTGTATGCTTTAGAAAATCCTACTGTGTATGGTTTGTAGTTTAAACTTAAAGGCATTGTGGAGTCTTAGTCCATGGTTTTTAAACTTGGCTGGCTTGTAAAGAAAAGCTTGAAACTGGAAATCTTGTGGTAACTGTTGACTGTAAGTCAGCAGCACACTTGAGCTGGTGTATCCAATTTGGGAAAATCTAAATCAATAACCCATCAGAATTGAGGCCTATCCTTTCTCTTTGAGAGAGTTCATCTATTTGAAAATCTTTATGATTTTGGTGAATAAAGCAGGAATGATATTTCCAAGTTTTAAACTCTGGGCTAACATAATATATGCTTTCAAAGCAGGTAGTGTATTTTTGCAGTGCATGTCACACAGTATCAGACCTTATGTGCGAACAGGAGTCTCTCCTCTCCCCTTGTAATTCTACAGACATTGCAGTGTTTGAGAGATCCTAATATAAGCTGCCTCTATGGGTAGTGAAATTGCATTTCCAGTTTGAGTGGGGGAAAGGAAGACCCTAGTCAGTTTTTCGACTTGGGGGGGGGAAAAAAGATCAGTAATCTTCTCCTTCATTTGCTTTCAGTTCCTTTATAAATGTTGCTCAAGTACTGCTACCTATCTACTGCTTTCTACTCTTTTCAGCATGTCCACCAGCTATTTAGGTGAATGAGAACTCTGATGATCAGATACCTTCAACTGGTATGTAAAAGAGTGAAACCAAATCAACCCAACATACTGTTTGACTAGGCTGCTAGTTTTGCTGATAATAATTTGAGTGTTTCATGATCTCACACAGACATTCAGCTCTTTTAAAAACCTGTTAGTGCTGCTTTGCTTGCTTTGAGTTTGTTTTCTGTGGCACTGGTTGAATCTGCTTCATTAATGAGCTTCCGTGGAGCTGGACTAATTTACTTGTAACTCACGCTAACACTTGCATGGTGCAGAGGAGCAAATAACTGCTAGTGCATTTGTAGCAGTTATTTTAGAGTAACTATTGGTGCACTCCAGAGTCTGAAGGAGATGCACTGTCCTCGCTGGGAGCTGCAGAAGGCCCTTGGTGAGGTGTGAATACAATGATAAGGTATGCATGGTCACTGATGGAATAACACTGTTCCTGTGAGGTCTCTTCTATGCTACTGACTACCTCATTTGTATATGAAGATACTGGGGATGGAAGTGTTTGCCTCAGAGGATCAGGCTGTAATTTTTTCTGCCATGTATTTTAGCATGGAATGTAACTATTGTGTTGTCCCCGTGTTTGTGTATAAACCGTAAGGAGCCCCTGCCATTGCAGAGCAGCCTTTATGCTGTTACTGTTCTGCAGCTTTTATTCTCCATGATTATTATTTTCAGGTTAATCAAGATATCAAAGGTATAGTAAGTCACTCAGTATGGTGTCAAAGTTTCTGACAGGGGAAGGTCTAGCAGAGTAGAGCTTGTCCAGCTGAGTTTGGAGGGGATGCTCACTGCTAGGATCACTGTTTCCCCATGCCATGTGCTCAGCCTTACCGTCGTTGAGAAATAAGCCCTTAAATGTTAGAAATTTGTGCAGGTAACTGTGGTAATAGAAGTGTGGATTTAAATTTTAGTTTCAAAACATGTCTGTCCAGGCTACATCTGCAGGACAAGTAACAGCACGTGGTTGAATCATTTAAAATTCATTTATGCTGAAGATTTTTCTTATTGATCCATACAATATTACTGCCTTTAGTTGAACTACTGGTTGCTTACACAAGTTGAAACCTTCTTTAAAGACGTTCTTGAGCATCACTGTTAGTAAAATTTTTGCAGGGATTGTTTAGGCTACAGTCCAGGAAAAGCTACAGTCCAGGAAAAGCTACAGTCCGGTCTTTATTTTAAGGCATAATTAGGTTCCCCACTTAATTTCGTATTCACATTTTCAGTAATGGAGGAAAGCAGTTTGTTTAATACAATATCCCTCTTCATCCAGACTTAAACACCAGAACTTTGTATCACTTCATAGTATGAATCTGAAACCACCTTGGTTTTGTATAGCTAGTACTGCTGGGTTCTGCCTACGTTCATAATGACAATAGGTTCTCAAACACTTGGGGTTATGCTGGAGAGGTCATGGGAGAAAGAAAAGTGAAACCAGGGGTACTAACACTTTTTACAGATGAAGTCAGTGATAGAAATGAAATGCGAACCAGCAAAACTGAGTTTGCTTTCTTTAGAGCACCTTTTAAGCTCTGCAGTACTGAAGGTTGGATATTGAGCTAAATCTGTGGGGTCTTCCTCTGAAGGTCCATAGCATGTAATAGGTTCATATTATGGTAAGAATCAACGTGCGTTTGTGCCCTTGTAATTGGACTGCAGAAGTTGGATAGGGAAAAAGTTTCTTGTCTTTCTCAGCAGACTTCCACCTGTGGTGAGTATCAAGCAGTAAATGTTGAGGTTCTTTACAAATGCAGGAATTTGAGCAGTTGGCAAGTCACAGGAGAAATGGCAGAGGCCAAGACTCTTCCAGTTTCTTGACTGACTGCTTCTGCTTGTTTCTAAATCCCTGCATTGAGAAGAGAGGAGAGGTTCTGTGAGTGCTGGGAGTAGAGCTCTGACGACAGTTTGATTTGTCATTATGACTAATTTTAACCTCTGTAGTTAGATAATAGGTGGTTGGTCTGTACTCGTCTCCTTCCTCATCATCTGTGAAGTTAATTCTTTAAAACCTCTGCTCAATTCACACTACTTGAGCAATCTCTGATGCAAGCAGTTCTGTCTGTTGCATGAAACAATGACTCTGGCGTAGCTACCTGTGCCCACTATATCATCTGTTGGGCCAGGCACTACACTTCCTCCATCTGGAGCGGGGTAGTCTGGAGATACACAGCTATCTAAATCTGTGCAGTGATGACAGGGTTGCAAATGGTATCTATCTGGTTCTCTATTGACTTAAAGCTTTAATACTCCCACTGCCTTTTTTTGTCATAGAATCATAGAACAGTTAGGATTGGAAAGGACCTTAAGATCATCCATTTCCAATCCCCTTGCCATGGTCAGGGACACTTTGCACTAAACCATGCTCCCCAAGGCTCTGTCCAGCCCGGCCTTGAACTCCGCCAGGGATGGAGCATTCACAGTTTCCTTGGGCAACCCATTCCAGTGCCTCACCACCCTTCAGGACCCACAGATGGATTTCATCAGGTGCCATGGACTTGTGCACGTTCAGGTTCTTAAGATGGTCTTGAGCCAGATCCTTTCCTACAGTGGGCTCAAGGTCTTCATTCTCACAGTCCCTGCATCTGCCTTCCAACTCTTGGGTGTTGTGGTCAGAGCATTTGCCAGTGAAGGCTGAGGCAAAGAAGTCGTTAAGAACCTCAGCCTTCTCCAAATCCAGGGTAGCCAGTTCTCCTGATAGCTTTGGAGGGGACCCATGTTGTCCTTAGTCTGTCTTTTATTTGCAATGTACCTATAGAATCCC
Source organism: Psittacus erithacus (assembly GCA_009867235.2). Taxonomy (NCBI): domain Eukaryota; kingdom Metazoa; phylum Chordata; class Aves; order Psittaciformes; family Psittacidae; genus Psittacus; species Psittacus erithacus. The sequence continues at coordinate 83,746 of WYDI02005964.1, forward strand.
TTCCTGTTATCTTTAACATCCCTTGCCAGATTTACTTCTACCTGGGCCTTGGCTTTCTTAATCTGGTCCCTATCTTCCCGAACAACATCCCTGTATTCTTCCCAGGCTGCCTGTCCTTGCTTCCACCTTTTATAAGCTCATTTTTTCCTTCTAAGTTTCCTCAGCAGCTCCTTATCCACGCATGGGAGTCTCCTGGTCCTCCTGCTGCAGTTCCTTCTTGTCAGGACGCAACACTCCTGAGCTTGTAGTAGGAGATCCTTGAATATCAACCAACAGTCTTGGGCCCCCCCCTGGCCTCTAGGGCTATATCCAATGGAACCTTACTAAGCAGGTTCCTGAAGAGGCCAAAGTCTTCTCTGTCAAAGTCCAGGGCAGTGAGCTTGCTGCACGCTCTTCTCACTGTCCTGAGGATCTCTAATTCGACCATCTCATGGTCGCTGCAACCAAGGCTGGCCTGGAGCGTTACATTTCCAACCAGCCCTTCCCTGTTGGTGAGCATGAGGTCAAGCATGGCACCTCTCCTTGTTGGCTCCTCTATTACTTGCAGAAGGAAGTTGACTTCCACACAATCGAGGAACCTTCTGCATTATTTGTGTTGGGCCGTATCATTCCTCCAACAGATCTCAGGGTGGTTGAAGTCCCCCATGAGGACAAGGGCCTGCGAGCGTGAGGCTGTTCCTATCTGTCTGTAGAGCGCTTTGTCCGCAGAGTGCTTCATCCACAGAGCCCTCCTGGTCAGGCAGTCTGTAACAGATCCCCACAATAATGTCTCCCATCACTGTTCTCCCTTTAACCCTGACCCACAAACTCTTTATTGACTGCTCACCTGTCCCCAGACAGAGTTCCATACTCTCCAGCCTGTCCCTAACAGAAATAGCAACTCTCTCTCCCCCTCTGCCGAGGAGTCTTTTCTAAAGAGCCTGTAACCTTCCATTCCAACACTCCAGTCATAGGAGCCATCCCACCATGTTTCTGTGATGTCAAGATATCATATCCCTGTAGCCGTGCACACATCTCTAATTCTTCTTGTTTATTCCCCATACTACAGGCATCTGTGTAGAGGCATCTGAGCTGAGCTCCAGATGAAGCTGACTCATTGGCTGGAGCCAGTTGCATTTGGAGCTCGGCTCAGATGCCTCTATACAAATGCCTGTAGTTTACCCTTTTCTACCAGTTCATCCTGCAGTAATGTTTGTGTTGTTATTGGCCTTTTTCAGCTCAGGGTGGGTTAATTTGTGCAGCTCCAGTCTGAACTCTCTGTACAGTCAGAAGCTGGCTGTTCCAGGGCGATTCATCACCTCTTCAAATGGTATCTGACATGGGTAAAGTATGACAGTATTGTACAATACAGTCTTCTCTTTCCTAACTGCGAGAGGAGGCTGCAGACTAACTTGTGGGTGTCTAAAGGTGGGTGGGATGAGTCCCTTCTAAATTTGTTGCTGAAAGTGTGTGTTTGGTTAGTTTTTGTTTGGTGGTGGTTTTGGTACTTTGTTTTTTGGTTTGGTTTTGTTGGTTTTGTTTTTCTTCTGAACTTTAGAAAAGAGAGCTGTTATATCAAAAGACTGCAGCGTGAGCTCAGCCTTTTTAGATCAGAATAAAATCCATGTGGAACAGAACAAGGTGATGCTGTGTCTGTAAGAAGCTTTGATCATAGTCTGCGTTTTGTTCTAACAAACAAGTCACACAAATAGAAGGAAATGAGGCTTTGCTAGTTCAGTGTCTCAGAGCAATCTTTATTTTGTTCTGTGAGTGAGTGGGCTGCGTGGCAGGGCTTAAACCACAACACCTATTTAAGTCATTTAAAGATATTTACGATCTGTAGTGTGACACTTGCAGAAAAAGCTGTAAGATCATTAGACAAACTCTGCTGGATTGAGACATTAGTCTTTAGAGCCCTCCTAAGAGCTGTGAATGCTATTGCTGAAAGCAAAACCCTGAATCCACCATGTGAGGGTTTTTCCTGAGCTTGATAAGCAGCCTGGAGCCTGCACCCAGGGTTCTGGGTTCGGTCTAGCTTGTTATGGTGTTTTAGAGGAGGTTTGGTTCATTTTTAGGACAGATTGCTGAGCTTACGTGTTTTCCTGTTTCTTTTGTGATTGTATCTTTCAAAACTTTAATGGTAAGAAGGTCACTATTGCTTGAAAGTAAATTGTTCTGCTTTCTCCCCATGTGAAATCTTTGTCTTGGGCTTGTAATGCTGGAAGTGGTTGTTTGGAGGTTCTGCTGGTGTACTGAAAGGTAAATGGTGATACCACACAGAGATAATAAACAGAGAACCTGACTGACCTTTTACTCAGCTGGTTTGACCACTACCTGCTTGGTTTAGTCATGATTTTAAATTGACCAACTGAAGCCTTAAAATTTGATTAATCTACTTGAAACTTCCTTTGTGCTTGTGCCTCTTCATTAATTCTTATTTAGTTGGTGTGCAGAACTGTTAAAAACTTACAGGTTTGCATTCAGTAAGCATATGTCTGGTATTAAAGTTGTTCATACTAGCTAATCAAAGCGTGTATCACCCACTTGTTAATACACTTCATTGGAGTCTTTCATTTTGATATTTGCATGTGTGTGATTTTCCTAATATGGTTTTCTATGTGATGATTGATTTCCTAGGTGAGATTTGTATTCAGCTGCATTTACTTGGAAATGAGAATAAAATGTGCAGTTAAAGATAGCTTTATTGCAAAATTAAGTTCTGATAAATCTACTTTTTCCTCTTCTTTAAAGAATTTGATTAGGAAATCTTTTCAGTTAAATCAGTTTCACTTGCTCATTGTTTCCAGTAAGTGTTAAAACTGGTAAGTTTCTTGTCATGTGTGTGTTTTTTTACATGTGTAGAATAAAATGGGATAAATAAGCTTTCCTGATTAGTTTTATTTAATCAAAGCTTTGTTGGTTTGTCACTTTTGAAAAGCTAATCATTGAACTAAATTAGTGGAGAGAATTGGAGGAAGGGAGAGAACTTGAAAGGTGGGTGGTTTGATTTTTTTCCTCCCTGAAAGAGAGCACCTCTGTTTTAAAGGCTCATTTAAGTACTTCATCAAACTTGTGTTTTGGATCCTAAGGTAGTTACTTTAACTAAATGCTACTGATCCCGTAGTGCAAATGTATATTCCATTCAAATAATGATGATGGCTTACTGTGTGTTATGAGCTTAAGTTAAGCAGCCTTACTTTTAAATAGAGTCCTGAAAGCAGGGTTTCCATTTAGCTTCTCTGGCATGAGATTTTTGTCCACGTAGTTTATGATAAGTGAGATGACAGTAGCGAGACTATTGAGTGGGCTGGAATGCATACTGCGTGGAATCATCAGCAGTTTGAACTATTTCAAGTACAGATAAACTGAGTTTGGAAGCATTATGTAGCTTTGTAGGGTCATAATTGGTTTCATTTCATTTTCTTTTGAAAGTGAAACTTTTAACTTCTTTTTGCAGGGAGCATTTTTAGTTCAGGCGATGTTTTATAAACCTGTTAACAGGTCATATGTGCACTTTCTGAGCCTGCTCTTTACTTCAGAGAGCATAACATTTTGCAAGGTGCGTTATCCTTTTTTCAGATGTGTGTTTGGAATACCTCCTTCCTTTTGAATGCCAAAAACCCCTCCCTGTGGTTATGCATACTTTTGTGCTTGAGATCTTTTCTACAGGCTAATTTTTAAGGCTTCTTGAAGTTCTCTAAGAAAAACTTTGCTGTAATACCAAGAAAGAGATAGTGCGAGGGGATCTTGCTGTATGAGGATATACCTTGTCTTGTCAACTGAGACAAGTGTAGGAAATGGGTTAATGGAAGGTTGATGGTGTTTTTTCCGTATTCACATAAGTAATTTTCTTTATTTACCCTCTGGGCACTAATGGGGAGGGAGGGGGAGAAGTAAAAGCATGTTGTGGTTCGACATGTCAAGATAAAGATGGTCTATTTATGTATTATTGTTCAGAATAATAGTTCTGACTAGATTACATGGAAAATAACTACACCTAAGTACAAAGAAAATATCCAGATCTGCTAGTAGTAAAACAAGGGGGAGCCCAGCTCTTCCTCCCTTCCTTCCAGCACAGCAGAGCCTTCCTCTCAAAAGCTGAGTTTTGATTGTGCCTGCGTTGTTCCCACTACTGACTGACGTGGGGGCAGCATGCAATCACATACCCATTTAGCAGAAATGGGCAGTAGGTTATAAGGGGCAGAGAAGAAAACCCTTAAAAGCCTGAACTCTCTTTGTCTCTCCCCATTAATTTCATTGTCAATTATGATGTTGTTTAGGCACAGCTGACATCATGGCATGCTTACTGTAGGCTTTTACTCAAGAGTTTAAATCTTTTCTATCCTAGTCATCCTGTTTATACCAGGAGGGTTGTTAATTTAAAGGCTGCTGAATTCCCTGAGTTCCCAGTTCACCCCTGTCTGGAACCTGCCCACCTTGGAAGCAATAAAGATGGCTGAGGTGCTTAAATGTCTTGCAGTGTTAGGAGGGTAGCTAAGTCTTTTCTAAAGACAACACCAGCATTTTTATAGTCTTTAGGAAAGTTTCTTGATCGTGAAGAGCCACAATTATGCTGGACACAAAGCTAAGAAGAGAAAAGCATTGGTTTGGGTGAAAATTGAGGGGAAAAATTACCTAAACCTTTGCTTTCACTTTTTTCATACAGCTATGTTGCTCTTGGGTGATAATGGGCTTCATGAGGATAATTGATGCTGTGTTAGCCTTGTAGCTGTGTTAACCTATATGTTGTTTTTGAGATGATACATTGGCTTATAGTAGCTTCCTCCTATTCTGTTTCTTCTACTGGCAGCTACTCAGTGAGGCTGCTTTCAAAGTCCCAGCTGCTGCTGTGACTAAGTAGAACTGCAATGGAAGAAGAAATGTGTTTGCCTTTTTCTAAGGGTCTGTCAGGAGCAGGCACAAATTCTTTTGTTGGAATCCTCTGATGACTAAAAAGGGGTCAGATTCATCTTTCTGAGCATTGAGATCTGTGGGGAAATGAGTTCCTTTAAACAGAGCCTAAATAGTAAAACAAGTTTTCTTGCCTGGCTATCAAAAGAATTGAGTCCCAGCCACAAGGATATATGATGCAATACAGCGTTAAAACTGACTAACTGAGGGTGGGACATTTTGTTGGCAGAACTTGTTTTCACTTTTGCTTGATAAAAGCTGTATCTGTTAAATGTTAATTCACATCAGAAAGGCACTTTGTTCTATAGCCGGTGTGCACTTCAAAGTGGTGGTTTTCACAGTTCTGACAGCTGGACAGGAGGCATGCTGTTGATTCATGTTGGCATCACAGTAGCTGCCTGGTAGGCGAAAGCCCCAGTTTGTAGGGGCTGATGTCTTGATAAAAGGGCCTTGTGTTAGTACGTCTTATCTGGGTTTTCACAACAGAAATTGAAGCGTTTGGAGTAGCTCTTGTGTTATAGAAGTGATGACTTAGAAACTTGCATGTTGATGAATTGCGTGCTTCGTTGCCAGTGCTTTCTAGCTTGAATGTGAAAGGGCGGTCAAGCCCATCCTTGACTTTCTTGGTGCATTTAGGCTGCTGTTGTGCTCCATGAGCTCTTCTCTGCTGTTGGATCAGATAGTTTACTTTTTTATTGTGTGCATTTTGGAATAGCTTTTTTAGCCCAATCTGTTATGCACAAACACAGCATGGGAGCGACTTTAGATTTCTGAGGACAGTTAGCGGCAGGCCACTGAATGTAAATAACTGGAGTTTGGAAAGTGGAAGAAGATATTAACTTACTGTTCTTTCTGTTCATGTGATTTGGTTGCTGTGATTGTAAAGTGTTGTTAGTCTCCCACTCCTTTCTCCACACGCAATTGCAGGTGCTGGTTGCACACATGATAAGTGTATATGAGGTTTTCTCTACAGTCCCACGAGAGTACGAATGTTTCTAATTCAGCTTAAGGAGTTTGCTAGATTCTGGTTCAATAAGGAAATACACCACGAACTACTTAGCAGCAAAGTGGGACCCAGAAGCGCACAAAGGGCTGTAGGATGTCATTGATGGGGTTAGTGTTATAAGCACAAGACTTGTAAATAGAATCTTTGCAATGCTTTGTAATGAGATGGTGAGTGACCATGGAAAATCTCTGTATCACACCAAAGATTACTGGTTGTCTCTTGGCAAGATGCTTAGAGGAGTTGTCAAAGATGAGTTATGCCTCTTTGCTCTTACAAAGCGTCAAGTGTTAGGAATTTGCAGGCCTTTCTGTGGTGACAGATGGCTGTCAGTAGCACGCTACCTAGTAGGTATCTCTGACAACATAAATACATAAATATATAGTAAACACGCTGTAAAGCTGTGTGTCTGTAACGATATACATATGCTGGTTGTTCATGGTCCTGAATTTATTTTGGTTTTGCTTACAGGAGTGTATGTTCAAAATGTTGGGAGACCACCATATTAAGGTTAAGCCTGGGGTTCAAAGATTTGCTGTTAAGCTTAAGAGCAGCCAATTGATAGGCAGCAGATCTTGATATGCTCAGGAAAATGAGCATCTTTGGATTAAGGTTGCTGATTTCTGCTATGCAGTAAGATACGCAGCGTGATGCAGAGGCCACACAGCATTGATCAGGGGTGAGTGACTGAGGTTGCATTTTAGGGAGTGCTTGCTACCATCTGGTTCGCAGCCACTCAGTCAGAAAGCTGCCCCTTTAACAGTCAGCTTTAGCTGTAATTACATGTATAACCAGGTAGAGTTCTAAACTTAAAAGTAATTGGAATAACATTGTTAGCATCGGTTTATTGCATCTAGGGGAAGGCTGGGAATAGGGGTCTTGAGTGCAGCTTCAAAGGAGCCTTGTACAAGTTAGTTCAGTTTTCAGGCTGTATTCCCAGTTTATGGCCAAAAAGGTCTTCAGGTAATTTTATTTAGGGTTACTGGAATTTTCTGCCTTTCTGCCTTTGAGGCTTTTATGAAAAATACCTCCAGATTCTGGCAGATTGCTGTGACTATATGATAATCCTGTACCATAAGAAGCAATGGTGAAAGATGTTTGTTCAACTTTCTTGCAAAACCTGAATTTTTCCTCTTTGCCGTTCATGTGGTGCAGTATGAATGAATATGTTCAGAAAGAAGGGCTTGTAGACCTCTTCTGTCTGCATTCCACATAAATCCTTCTGCAAAATCATAGCTTAATTGCTGCAGAGATGGGTGTCAAGACCCATGATGTGAGTTATTTAAACTGCTGTGAATTATGGCAGAAATAATGTGTAGTGCTGGGTCTTGCCTATGTCAGCCTAATCCTGGCTGCTGCTTTGGCTTGTTGCTTTCTAAGACATTGTAATGTGGTAGTTTGATTGAGGGCTGTGCTGTTAAGTTCAAGGTTTAACTGACGGGCTGTTGTGGTTTAAATCCAGTCGGCAGCTCAGCCAGGCAGCTGCTCGCTCACTCTTCCCCCTTCGTTCCCCACTGCTCCCGGAGGGATGGGGAGGAGAATGGAAAGAATGTAACTCCCATGGGCTGAGATAGGAACAGTCCGGTAACTGAGGTATAACACAAACCACTGTTGCTACCACCAGTAATAAGAATGATAAGGGAAATAACAAGGGAAGAGAATACAACCACTCACCACCCACCAACCAATACCCAGCCTGACCAAGCAGTGATCTTGCCCTTCCAGGTGACTGCCCCCAGTTTGTATAGTGGGCATGACGTGCTGTGGTATGGAATACCTCTTTGGTCAGTTTGGGTCAGGTGTCCTGTCTCTGCTTCCTC
>WYDI02005965.1:0-13896 GCA_009867235.2 Psittacus erithacus
CTTTACTGTGAGGGTGCTGAGGCACTGGAATGGGTTGCCCAGAGAAGTGGTGAATGCTCCATCCCTGGCAGTGTTCAAGGCCAGGCTGGATAGAGCCTTGGGTGACATGGTCATAAGACCACGTGTCCCTGACCATGGCAGGGAGTTGGAATTGGATGATCTTAAGGTCATTTTCAATGCAAACCATTCTGTGAGGCTGTGGTTTAAACAGAAACCCACTGCCACGGCAATCTTATAAAGGTATGGTGCGAAAACCAGGACATATCTTCTGGCTTTGGGTCTGCAGGCTCAGGGGTAATGGGGTGCCAAGGATGGTTGTACAGGGGAGAAGGTGTCACTCCTCTTAAACCCAAGTATTTCTGCCGCACGTTCAGACGGCCACATCTCCATCTGCTGTGGGAGAAAGGGCTGTTGGTCACAGTGGTGAGCTCATTAACGTGAGCTCAATCGAGATTTAATCTAATGCTGAGGATTATTACGAGTGTAATGCTCAATTAAGTGTGGAGGGGAAAAATGTAACGCATCAAATGAATTGCCAGCTGATTCCCCTGCTTGATTTGGAATATAGCCCAATACCAAGGAGGGCTGATAAGCTAAGGCAGAACTGTGAAACCAGCAGATGCTGAGAGTTAGTGGTCAGCAAAGACGAAGTAAATGTGCCACATCATTACTCATAAACTCTGCAGCAAGTTCCATAAGTACACATAGCATCTTGCTGGGATTATGTACCTGCCAATCTCCACTTCTCTTCACACCAGTGGCTCTAAGAATATTAGAGAACTGCTAAGGTGAGGATTTGCATAAATAGGATTTACCATGGAAAACTGGAAGGGTTGAGTGTGATGAGTGCTACGGAACTGCCTTTTCTTTGCAGTTCTCTGTAATCGCAGACTTTTCCCCCTCCCTCCTTCCTCCTCCACTCCCAAATCGAACCCACTGCCTCCTCCCCAGCGAATTCACCTCTCCCAAGCAGCGGCCACACAGGGACAAAGAGGATTCTGTCTGGAATGAAACGTTTTCTTCTGGAGGCATGAAAAGGCAGCACCAGGCAGGAAGCCAAGAAGCAAGAAAAGAGAAACATATTCATTAATTAAAACAAGCACTGCTCCCTTTGAACTGAGAAAACCAGGGCAAGAAAGAAACCTGAAGTGTTGAGTTCTCAGCCTCTCCAAGAGAAGACCATGCTCCAGCCCATGCAGGGACACAGCAAGAGCCTGCACTGCTGTAAGAGAGGAGAGGCATTCCCCAAGCTTCCTCATTGCCAGGCTCAGGGCCCTGTGCCACTTACAGAGCAAAGAATTAATCCTAGCATGAACAGCTCTGCGGCCTGTTGGCACAATATCACAGCAGGGTTTGGTTTTTACCAGCAAGCAGTATTTAATCTTTGCCCAGACATTTCAAGGCAGAACTCTCTTATTTCTCCCATTATTGGCAGGACACCTTCCCACGCCATTCCCTGAAGCCAGAATTTATGGGAGCTCAGCAAGATGATGTCCAGCCAATCCTGACCTCTCTTGTGCATCTTCTCTTCCTCTAAGAGCCTCTCCATCTGTAAGGCTTACAATTGCCTCCAAGTTCAGCAAGTTGCCATCCTGAATTGTTCATCCAAGCTCCCACACTGCCTCCTCTTCATGACCAAAGAGGTTAAAAACATCCCAAGGCTGCTCATTGCCAATGGTGTATGAAGCAATGCTGCCTCTGGGGCTCTCCACATCACTCTGAGAAAGGCCAAGCACAGAGTTAGCTTCTACTGCCTGTTACCACCTACCCATGGCCCTGTTTCTTTGCTGTTTATCACTATGATGATCACTATTTATCACTGTTGTTATCATCTCTATTTATCTGTGGTGCAGGGTATGCAGCAGGAGTCATCCTCCCACTCCCTCCATGCTGTTCAACACCGTAAAGGGGAAGCATGTTTCATACAGTGGCTCAAGATGGGCTGTAGGAGGATGAAAACCCATGAGCCAAGGGATTGAAAAGACCGAGTGGCACCTACAGCTGTAGAGTGCTCAAAACAATTGACTTTGGGATGTTTTGCTGCAATTCCCCATACTGAAGCAGCGGTTTTGCAGGCCCCACAGCAATCCCTCTGTTCTCTGTCCTGCTTCTGCACAGTTGTTCCGGGGTTTTTTGCAAGGCTTTTTGAACTCAGAGCGACAAGAGCCACACTGGCACCAGAGGGTTGCAATACCCCATCTGGCTCCAGACTGGGGCAAATGCCTATAGTATTTATAGCCTGGCCTTTCATTGCCCTCAGGAGCCTCCCAGCTGATCCCACAGATGGCAAACTGCATTGTCCTGTTCTTATAACACAGAAGACTGCTCTGACAGTCACTCCCCAGCCATGCCTCTATGGAAAACTGGCAGAAGAGCACAAGCATAGGACGAGGAGTGATGGTTTTAAACTAAAAGAGGAGGATTCAGGGTGGATGTGAAGAAGAAATTCCTGACAATGAGGGTGGTGAAACACTGGCACAGGTTGCCCAGAGAGGTGGTGGATGCCCCATCCCTGGAGACATTCAAAGGCAGGCTGATCTAGTTGATCAGCATCCTGATCTAGTTGAAGATGTCCCTGCTCATTGCAGTGGATGAGCTTTGAAAGTCCCTTCCAACCCAAACCATTCTATGATTCTATAAAAAGAGCTGCTATATGTATACATGGAGGAAGAGCATCCTGCAGGACATATTACAGGATATGGGGCACAACACCCTGGCTTGTCCCAGCAGTGTCTGAGCCTCCAAGGGAGCCAGCAGGGATGATGTATCTACCACAAGAGCCTCCTGGCTCCTCAATGGAAGCAAAACACCTCCCCACCAAGGCTTGTGGTGCCAGTCCATTGTCAACAGCTCGTAAAGCCTGAGCTAGAAGTTCCAAATAAGAGTGGCATTTGAAACACACAGAACCTGATGCAGTCTAAGCTTGTTGACCCCATGATGAACACACTGTGGATGCAGGTGTGATGCTTTCTGTGGCATGAATAGAGGTGCACAAGCAGTTTGGCAGGAGCTACCACAGGGTGCAAAGCAGAAACGTGTAAGGGACTCACTGTGTACTGGTGAGTACAAACCCCACGAGTGCCTTAACTTTGTACAAATACACCAGGTAAATACAAAGCAAACAGCTCCCACTGGAGAAAAGGGTAAATGATGAGGAAACCCAAACCAATGTGATTTATGTATAGCCTAGTTCTGCATGCTCAGTGTTTTCCCAGCCATAAATCCTGCAAGACTTTCTATACTGTTCTGGCAGTGTTTTGACTTGGGGTTATTTTGAGGCTGTCAGAAGAAACAGAGCGTGCCCAGCTTCAGTGGCATTTGAAGCGGAAGATGCAGTTGCTGGTGCAATTCCAGCCTGACCACACCATCACCTTGTGGCAGCCAAAGGGAAACAGCCCCAGCCCCAGCGCCTGCGTGTGGTCTGGCAAGTGCCAGAATCAATATCCTCATAAATACCATTGTGACCGAGCACTCCAGTCGAGCAGCTGAGCTGCAGCAAATCCTTCCACTCACTGTGTCCTTGCTGTAGCATCAGGAGACTTCACCTTGAAACCAGTGTTCAGTTCTGGGCCCCTTGCTACAAGAGAGACATTGACGTGCTAGAGCGAGTCCAGAGAAGGGCAATGGAGCTGGTGCAGGACCTGGAGCACGGTGTGATGGGAAATGGCTGAGGGACCCTGGGGGTTCAGTCTGGAGAAGAGAAGGCTCAGGGGGACCAGATCACTCCCTACAGCTGCCTGACAGGAGGTTGTAGTGAGGTGGGGCTGGTCTCTGCTCCCAGGGAACAAGTGACAGGACAAGAGGAAACGGCCTCAAACTGCACCAGGGCAGGTTTAGATGGAGCTGAGGAACAATTCCTGCCCCAAAGGGTGCTCAGGCATTGGAACAGGCTGCCCAGGGCAGTGCTGGAGTCACTGTTCCTGCCAAGTGTTCACACACCATGTAGATGAGGCCCTCAGTGCCATGGGTTAGTGGTGGCCTTGGCAGTGCTGGGGTAAAGGCTGGACTTGATGATCTTAAAGGTCTTTTCCAACCCAGCTGATTCTATTCTTTGACTCTAAGATGAAGATAAATGCCCAGACCAGACATTTTCCAGTAGAAGAGTGAGAAGCAGAATTCCATCCGGATCTGATGCAGAACCTGGCACGTCTGTGCAGCCCCGAGCACCCCGCACTGTCCCCAGTCATGCAATTCTTTATAAACAAGCATCTCTTTGCAGTTATTTGCTGGCACTCCATGAAAAGCAAAGCCCCTTCAGTTCTGTCTTTCTGGGCTCTTTATTGAAACCAGGCAGTCAAAAACATGCAGTTCTATTGGAACCAGGACACGAGGACAGTTTTCTCCTGTGTGGCAATGTTCTTCTTGAGCTCTGCTCCCAGAGGCAGCCTATTCTTCTCCAGGACTTGAACAATAAAGGTCTCAAACAAAGGAGGGTCACACAGCTGGAGAAAGGATGCTTGAGGTCAGGGCTCCTTCTTAACCTCACCAAGATGGGTTCTGCTGGTCCCGCTTTCCTCACCACAGCCTGTGGGAGCTGCTTCGCTAAGCCCAGGAGCTGAAGGAAACACAAGGTCTGCAAGGTGGGGTTCATGGTGCTTATAGACCGTTGGGGTTCAGCCCTTTGTGCTGCACAGAGGTTGTCTCCACCAAGGTCCATGCTAATCTTAGGCTGAAGGGCTCCTTCGATTGTTCTACTCTGACTCCTCTGTTTAAAAGGGTGATCTTTGTCAGCTGCAGTCATTTTTAAGCCACAATTTGAGACTTCCTGGCTGTGGGGATTTTAACATTCTCTAAGCCTATTCCATCCATTTAGGAAAACACACACACAGGGAACACACAAACATGTATTTTGGGTGCAGCTCTGTACCGCTTAATACCACTGAGGTTTTCCACCCTCCCTTTGGAATCCATGCCCCTCTGTAACACGGAAAACCCATTTGTCTGCCTCGCTGGATGCTGAGTGGATAAATAAGTTCAGTACTTTGAAGCATGCTGGCCTGCTTTTATCCCAGTCAGGACATCAAGAGCTCTGCACCACAGGTAGATGGAAAACTGGTGAACCATGTAAACCACAGCACCTTGGGGAGATTGAGCTGAGCTAATGCTCAGCTCATACAAAGCATGTGGTTACTCAGCGCTCCGGATGGAACAGAAATTGATGGCAGAACCAGGTAAAATTGGCATAATGAGGGTGTTTGTGTGGTTAAACTCCTGTTTTCATTGACTCAACTAGGTTGGAAAGGACCTTTAAGATCATTGAGTTCATCCTTTTCCCCTGGCAAGGCAAGACACAAGTGGCAGAGACAATATTTGCTCTCTCTGCTTTTATTTCCTCCCTTCCACTCAGTGCCAAAATGCCTTTTGTTGTTGGAGATCTTGTCTTGTCCATCCCATCTGCTGCTTCTTCTACCTCCATGTCACAGGCACAGGCACTTTCTTAACATAGTAGTGAGCCATCACGAGCAGAGCCATCTCCTTCTGCCGTGTAATGTGTGAGTGTGAAGTTCCCCTTCTGCAAACCTTGCCGCCAGGGCTGATTCACTGTGACCACAGCTTCCCATCCTGTGTGCTTTGCCTTCACTTTCAGCAGTGATGTGCATTCGTGAAGCCAAGAAAGACACCTTCTCTTGGGCGTGAGTTTGAATTCATTATAGAGGATCGTTTAATGCCATTACAGGCCACACTGAGCCACTGACATGGTGGGACTCTGACTTGCAGAGCTGAGCATTAAAGCACAAAATGGTTTGGATTGGAAGGGACCTTAAAGCTCATCCAGTTCCATCCCCCTGCCACGGGCAGGGACACCTTCCACTGGAGCAGCTTGCTCCAAGCCCCTGTCTCCAACCTGGCCTTGAACACTTTGAATATTCAAACACTTCTAAATCAAAAGGTATTTCTCTTCCCTGTGAGTGATGGAAGCTCAGCCTCAAAACTAAGGGATCCAGCTGTTCCTTGTGCTTCCCACATCATCACCAGCAGAAAAACCCCTGTATTCTACTGCAAACAGGCAGACTCCTGGTCCAGCCCACAGCAGGATCCTGCCTTGTAGGGTGAAACACCCTTTTGATCAGTACAGCCACCGGAACCAGCACAAAAGCAGACACACCAAGCAAGAAGATGCCCTTTTACATGGCCACTGCTCTCTCTACCCCAGCACTTTAAGGCACTAATGGCAGAAACAGGATATAGCAGAAAAGGTGTGAATTTACTAATTACACTCTCAGGTCTGTTATATCAGTCCCTGGAATTTTACGTGTGGGAATTCAGCAAGAGCCAAATGCATTTCTCTTTGCAAAGGGCATTGCAAAAGGCATTTCTCTTTGTCCTCATATTTGCTCCCACTTTCTTTCTCTTGCCATGTTCTTTTTAACCCCTTTTTGCACATCTGCAGCCCTTACAAGTAATAAAGCTCTCACACTTGCACCACAGAGCATCTGGCTGTTGACACCAAACCCTATTAGCAGCTTATCCATGGTGCAGCCTTGCGTGAAGGTTTGTCAAGGACATTTCCACATCCAAGACCTGTTATCAGTAAAACGGCCATTCTGAACTCATACGGCCACACATATATCCCCCAATGGCAGCTTACCAATGAATCTGGCTTTCTGCTTTTGAGTTTCTGGATTTCTTGAGGTAAACTACACACTCTTCTCACTCCCCTGTGCATATTCTTTTACAATCAATTTGCACCTCTAACCCAGCAGTGTAAGAGGGTTTGTTTAGGAGCTAAGAGAGATTTGGCTGCTTAATTCTGTCACTTTATAAGATCCAGTGATTCAGGTTTGAATGGAGCAGATTCTTATGGATTCATTTGGGATCGGCTTACACTGAAATCTGGATGTTGATGGCCTACAGAGGAGGTTTTGGCTAAAGGAATGGCCCTACATTAGGCATCACTTTGGTTCTGGTGTCTGTGCCATTATTTGTAGATAAACCCTCAATACTTTCAGCTTGCACTCAAAGGGATTCATGACAGACAACAGAAGTCTGAAATGGCAGAAAATTAAGGATTTTAAGACTTTGATCTGAGAAGAATTACCTTCCCCATCACCATGTGTGCAAGCATGCAGGTATGCTTTGATGCTGTCAAAGTCTAGTGGAAAATCCCCCAGTGATGGCAGTAATAAAGACTCCTTCATGCTGATGTACCAAGAAACCTCAGTGCACTTGTCATTACGAAGAGCATCTCTGCAGCACCATCCTGAGGTTCAGGCTGGGAGAGAGATGGGGATGCCACTGTCCTCACCTGCAGCACTACTGAAGTACCCATATTGTGGAAGCAGAAGCCTTCTCCAAGCACAGAAGTGGTTCCATCCCAGCTTGGGATTCCCTCCTCTCCTTTTAACTTGCATGCAGCTGGATCCCAAACTACATATCCTATTCCCAGTGAATTGCTACCACAAATCCATGTTTATTTTCCTTCCCCTATGTTCCTAAGCAGGCTGTTTGGGATCTTTCCTAACTCGGAGTATTTCACATCTTTTCACTGTGATGACAGAAAGGAGTTAGCTATTGCCATCACATCCAAAAGTAAGTCAGCACCTGGTGCTTTTGGCATAGTACATGCTGGTAATTGGACTGTGTGAGGAGAGGAAGGGAAATACTGAGTCAGTGAACACATCATCCTTGCTGCAAGGATGCCGTCCCCAGTGCCTCTTTCTGACTGTGATGCCCCAAAGCAGGTGGCAGCTGAGCAGGCAAGCACAGGGCTTCATTTCTTTGTACAAAACAGAATATGAAATGCAGCCACTTACTGTGGTTGGGGGCATCTGGTACTGTTCAATTTAATACCCCTCTCACTTGGAGCCAGTTTCTGCTTTGATGTGGTGCTGGTTTCAGCAGTGCTCGCTCAAGGTGAATAACTGATTAGCTATGGGGAGGTGAAGGGGGGTTTCTTTCCCTTTTTCTTTTGACCTTGGTAATACTGCACACAAAGAGCCCCGGTGCCCTTCCCATGTTGGAAATATAACCCAGAGGAAGTGCCTTTGGGTATGCCTGGCAGTTCAAATGGACTCATTCATGCAGCTTTCTGTGCAGGCTCTCTCCACGCTTCACTTCGTGGTGTTCTCAGTCTTTTGGAGCTCTTTTCTCCCTCAAATCCAGGGTAGCTGCAAAGTAGCGTGTAACAAATACTTTACTACCCCTCACCACAGCGGCTCCTCTGCACAAGGACCATGAGGGATCTGTGAGCACGCCAGGGCTTGCTCCGGGTCTCATTTCCGCACCCACAGCAATAGAGCTGTGCACATGTGGATTTTCAGCAAGATCAAGGCTCTTTCTTCCATTTTCTGCTGGAATAAACCTATCGACCCACTTGGAAAGGGGCCTTCTGAAATTCCACATAGATCCTATATCCCTTTTTATCCCTTCTTTCCCCAGGAGAGCGCTGTAATAAGAGACAGACTATGCAGTACTATGTGTGAGAACAAGGAAAGGGCTGCAATTTAGGGGAAAAAGAGAAGACGACCTTGGTCACCTGAGAACTCCTAAGAAATAAACTCATCTGGCCATTTGCAAGAGCTTTACAGATTCCCTCTTTGATTTCCTACACCATTTCATAGACAGGGCATGGAGTAATAAGTACTCAGAAGCTTCTCAGAGATGCTACAAGCTGTTAACTGAATTTCAGGCTAGTTTAGACATCTCCAGAGCCCATCAATGTGTCATTCTTAGATAAGTCGGATTAGTGGTGCAAAGGGAAAGAAACTCCTTTCTCCCACTTTGGAATAGTAATATCATCGTAACAGGAAGCACTTAAAAAGCTGCTCAACAGAAGAGATCCCAATGTCCTCTATGAAAGATTGTTTCACAGGCAGTGGAGGCATGGGAGGGTGGATACAGAACATCAATAGCAGATATGGGTGGCAACTTGCCTGTTGCCATTCAACAGAGCTGAGATGAGGCTATGGGCTCCCTGGAGGGGATGTAGTGGCATAGCTTCACATAAAACCTTTTCCATGCTATTTTTGCCATTTCACCGTGTTTCTGATTTTGAGCTTACTTTTTCCCATTCCCCTGACCTTTTCCTCTGTCTTCCTCCCCTGTCACTCATTTGGCAAGTCGTTTCTTCAACTATCCCCACAAAGGACAAGACTTGAACTCCCACTTCATGCCATACGTTGGGGTGGATCTAAACGTGCTCCACTTTGTCCTCAGGTGTCTGGGGGACTTTTGGCCATTGTGTTACCCCCTGCGAGGACACTTTGTGCTTTCCAGGCAGAGCAGGAATGCAGAGCAGGAGCTGCCAGGGGCAGCCAACACATGGTCCCCATCTATCTTGAAAGCAGCAATCAGGAAACAAGAAGAACCAAAGCAATGCTTTCCCCTACCCAACATCCTCATTACATCATGTCTCTTTCCCTAGTAGCATGACAGGACTCCAGGATCCAACATTCCTATTAACTGGCTCCATCCTGGGGTTTGATAGATCCTGAGGCTCAATAGAAGTGCAGACAGCCTTTGAACAGTATTCTCCAAGAGAATCTTGCTGGAACCAGTCTCTCAGCACCCTATGGAGTCTGCTGCGTGGGGAAGACAATGCTGATCATTCCAGAAAGCTGCATGGGACATTGAATAGACTTTGTGTAATAGAATATCAGTGTCCTGATCAGCTCCTCACAGATTCAGAGTGTTCTTAAGAAAGGAAGAACTGGCTCACTTGCCAAGAGCACACAGCACAGGATGCTCATCCAGCCCTGTTTTCAGCCCAGGAGCTCTTTCATTCCTCACTGTGCAGAACAGTGCTGGATGTTCATCCAAAGCTATCAAGAGATGCTACCACTGAGCAGCCATCGTGTCCCTGTGCTTAATGAAACTCTAATTTCCCAGTTCAGTTTGACCAGTTTAATGCCCCAGCACTGGCTGCTGTGATGCCTTTCTGCCCAAAGAGCCTGCAGTTACATGCTGCTTCCCCTACACAGTACATAAGCGCAGACACCAAGTCATCTTCTGGTCTTCTTCTGGATCATCTGAACAGATGGAACTCCTAAATCTGGCTACGAAGCATTTTTGGTGAGCCTCAGGCTGTCTCTAGCTTCTCCCTCCCACCAACACCAGCTCAGCCCAGCCTTCAGCATCTTCTAAATCAGAACATGCAAACTGGATGCAGCATTTCAGCCACCAAAGGCAAAAGCTCAGCCCTGCACTGCCCTGGCAGCATGGGCATATGGAGCTGTTCACTTTAAGGTGATTTTATTTGTCCCAATAGCTTCTGAAGTTATTTGCTCATACTGTGTGACATTCTCCCTTTATAGCAGATGGGTTTTTAATCAAGGTGGTTGGTCAGCTGGTAAAATCCTCTTACAGAAAGCCCCATTCTTTCATATTCTGCTTCAGTACTGGCGAATTATCCCTTTTGAACTCCCCAGTATATTCGTTACTGCACTGGTCCATCCTCTGCCTCTATTACAACCGAGCCATGTGTTCCTAAGATACCATCAGCTTCCAGTGCACAGACCAATCTGCCAGAATGAAAGCTGAAATACTGTTATCTCGTGTTGGGTGTAATATCTTCTGGGCTAGGAAACGATCACACATCATTTGAGAAACTTCAAGGAGATTTATTTCTGGTTATATGAGACTTCCAGCATACATCTTTATGATTGAAATCTCCCATTATCCCCTATTTCTTTCCATTTATTACAGAGAAAAGCTCCAGGAGCAACTCACCTCTTAATGGGAGCCCATGGTCTGCAATCCCCTTTACAGGCACAAGCACGCTCACCCCTCACTACACACCCTAACTTACTTAGTTGGAGCTTGAATATCTCTGTATTTAACAGCTAAATGGGTCGTGGTCTCCTTCCCACTCAGCCTTTTCTCCTGGGCACACAGTTAGTCTTAGTCAGCAGTTTTAATGCTCAAGCCATAACTCAGCATCCACTCACTCCACTTGGGCAATTGTATCCGATTCTTTTAATTACAGGCATTTCAATTCCTGTCATTGCCCACATGCCTCAGAAACACGGAGAATGAAGAGGAAGGTGCTCACGCAACCATCAAATTCCAAGCCTCAGTAATGGAAATCGGACCATTTGCTTGAGCACAGGATCTGCCTTGATGGCTAAAACAAATCTGTCAGTCACATTTTGGTAGGTGCTTTTAGGCAAATGACTGCCCCTCTTGTGCTGTGCCAGGCAGCATGATTGAGGAATGCTATTAAACACTGTCAGTCATCTGGGGAATGATAAATAACATTCACAGAAGAAATAGGATAAAGGGAGAGAGTTGCAGGGGACTCTGGAGCATCTGCAGAAGATGTTCAATATCAACCTGACTCAGAGGAAGGCCCTTTGCCTTTGTTTGGACCTGAGCAGGAAAGGATGTTTATAGGTTGTGTCTTTTAAAGTACACCATGTCCGAGTCAGAGGCTGTGTTTACACTTGGGGTTTGGGTGTCTTTAATGTCAGCACAAAGTCCAAAGAACATAAATCACTATAGCAGGAAAATCAGGTACTTCACTTCTACTGATGCCACAAATGTCAGTGCTGCAAAGCTAAAGGGTAAGGGGGCGAGTCTGTCTCATTGATACACCTGGTGCAGAGCATCTGCAGTGGTGTTTGCTCGCAAAGCTGAGCACCGGCAGGTCCAGGGGCTTTCAAGGCAGAAAGACACACACGGTGGTACAAACCACCACCGTACAGATGGCAGCTTTTTGGTCCAGGCATAAGGAAGCAGGCAGCGAGGAGGTGTAGCAGCAATTGCTCCAGGAGTAGGAGGCAGCCATTCCTGAAATAATCAAATCTCCATCAGAGTCTCCTAAAACTCTCTTCATAACCAGACCAAGGGAATGGGACCAATTTAAACCAGCAAAGCACTGTGCACTGGGATTCCTCTCTCTGTTGGGAAGCAGTTCTCCCTTGGCAGAGCAAAACATCTCAGAGACACTCAATCAGTCCAGGGGGAGTTAAAATCTCACTGCAAGTCATAGAATCATAGAAGAGTTTGGGTTGGAAGGGACCTTTAAATGTTTAATCCACCCTTCCTGCCTGAGCGAGGACATCCTCAATGAGACCAGGCTGCTCAGAACCATATCCACATGGCCTTGAATGCCTCCAGTGATGGGGCATCCACCACCTCTCTGGGCAACCTCTGCCAGTGTTTCACCACCCTCACAGGGAGGAACTTCTTCCTTATATCTATTCTGAATCAACCTTCTTTTGGTTTACAACCATCACCCCTTGTCCTATCACTACAGGCACCGCTAAAAAGTCTGCTCCCACCTTTCTTGTCAGCCCCTTTAAGCACTGAGAGCTGCTCTAAGGTCTTCTGGAGCCTTCTCTTCTCCAGGCTGAACATCCTCAACTCTCTCAGCCTTTCTTTATAGGAGTATTTAGTCCAGACCTAAAGAAAATAAATTCTTTCATATCAAGCCATGAAACTCAGCACCATCAGATGCTGACGGGGCACAGAACACCCTCCAACCATCACAACTGCTGTTATTCTAGAGTAGGTGGTTCCAGGATCTTTAGGACTGTGGAGACTGCCCAAGTCCCCACAGTGAACCCCAGTGCAAGCAGGAAGAATACCTCACTTTTTCCCAACCAGCTGCTAAGAGCCTGAGCCCAGCTCAAAAGAAACTGATCTCAACTTAACAGAAGAGGTTTACACATGCGAAACTCACATGAAGGGGTAGCAGAAACAGGTCAGAGGATGGGAGGTGAGCTTTAAACAGGCTGCCCCAGTGTTTTCCCCAGCAGGGGCTTGTGTTCAGTTCAAAACTACTTCCTTGTGTTACATTTGGTTTATTCCACATCTTTATACCCTGCTGATACGGTGGAGTCCTGCCCAAATGGGATGCTAAAATGCCACAAGGAGAAGAGGCTCTGCCAGAGCCTTTGTGAGTCAGTAGGAACCAGGAGCAGGAAAGCCACAGACACTTCAGTTCACACACAGGTTCCAGCCCCAAACTGCTGGCTCCGGAAGCTGGCTTTTCACTGATCCTCTGAATTAACCCCATAAGGGTCTGTCATGGCTTGGAAGCAGGCGCATGTTTACCAAGGGTAGTAACTGCCCTGGGAATAACACTGAGAGAGTCCAAATCCCCATGCAAGGCACTACCAGTAGTAACTTCACACAGAAGACCTTGTTCTGTTTGTTCTAACATGAATACCACCCTTGGCGTCCTATGAGGCATCTACATTCCTGTGGGGATAAATGGAGGCTTGTTGCAGCTTTGACTGGTCTCTTGTGAGACATACAACATCCAATTCACTACAGGATTTCTACTTGTCCCACTCTGGTTGGACATACATACTCCCACCATGACGCTACTACTTTTAGCTGTGGGGGTTCATATCCTCTTTGATTATCTCCTGTAAAGCAAAAGGAAAAGGGATGGGGAGATCAGTGTGTGGCTCAAGGCAATGTATCTCAAGGGACCTTTCCATTTCTACACACTTACATGACGGGGTTTGCCCCCCCAGTTTCTCTCCCTGGATGCTCCTCTTATCCCAGCCAAATTCACTTTGCCTCTAAGTGTCTACATCTGGATTTGGTTTATGACTTGCTCTTTTAATCAGTGGGGAGAAGCAGGCCCACGAAGGATGCAGCTCATCTCAAGTCAGGTTTCTGAACCAGCCCCTAGGATGACTCCTTGCCCTCATCAATACAAAGGGGAGCTCAGACACTCAGGGCTGCTCTCAAAGGAGCCAGCTTTTAGGTTAGGTCTGAGTTCAGATGGAGAGACCCTCTGCCCTCCAACCCTCCTTGCCGAGCTGGGAAAGAAAGAACCTCAGGCACAGCCTATTAAACGCTTCCCTTCCCACAGCCTTTTCCTCTCCTGTCATTGAGGAGATGACATTTATATTCTCCCAGCATTTAGCACCAGGGACCCCCACTCTGATTTCATCTTTGGGCACTGCTGTAGTAAAACCAATAAACACTGACTGGGGTGGG
>WYDI02005965.1:13996-24097 GCA_009867235.2 Psittacus erithacus
GCGGTGGAGCTCACATCTATCTCCTCCCAGCATCTCTGACCCCGGACCCCCACTCTGATCTCAGCTCGGGCCGCCGATGCAGGACCACCAATCAACAGTGGCAGGGGGGGGGCGTGCGAACAGTGCCAGCTCACAGTTAAAGGTTACTTCATGGTGAAGAACAGCATTTGCAGATGGCCTTTCACCCCGAGGTGCTTCCCAAACCATAAACATACATCACCACATCACAGGATGGGCAAAGCAGCCAACTTCGAAGTTCCAGCTGGGAAAATCCCATACACAGCCCACAGCAGGGAGCGATTCATCAGACAGATACCAAAGGTGAGGCAGTCTTACACACAAAGGAGGGGTTGCTGCTAGGCTCAAAGCATGTCCAAGCTGCAAAGCAGGCCACAGGATCAGCACTCTCCTCTCTGGAGGTCGTCTGGATGCTCTTTGAGTGTCTGTGCTTAAACAACGTTACTCCCTTGCTTCCAGAGTTGAAACCACCTCTGGTTTATTGTGTTTCAACGTGTTTGCAAGGTCCGTGTGATTGTACATCTTCATTTGCTCTCCAAACAAGTATTCCTCTCTATTTCCTTCACACGTGCTTGTGTCAGCCACCCCTTCCTCACAACCAGCAATCCTGCAGCACCACACCAATGCAAAGACCCAAAGCAGAAACCAGATCAGGACCATGCCATAGGCAAGCTGCGTCGTGGACATATCCCAGCATCAGTGACCACCTGGATGTTTTCCCATCCATCCTCAGAAGCCTAAATAGGGATCTGCAAGCTTCACGGTCCAATTACATGACACTTTTACAGAGGAATCACAGGACACAAAGTGTGTAAGAAGGTGATGGTCCAAAGGGGAATTTCAGTGTGTAACTGGTGTCCTTTGATTTGCATTCACCAGTTTATATGGGACTTCCTGCTTTTAACAGTGCTCCCTGCCTGTCCCAGTGAAGATTAAGAGGCTTCAGTGCTGGTGTTGAGCACAGAGGCTTTACAACCAGGATTCCTCTCCTGTGTTATGTAGTGCAATGCAGGTTCATTCATTCTTGGCTGGAGCAGACTGAATGAGCAGATAGACAGGGACAGCAGAAGGATACCATTACAGTCAGAAGTGAGCAGGAAATAATCAGTTGAAGTATTTTGATGTAATTGCCCAAAGGAAAATGCAGATCATGCAAAAAGAAAAGCTTCTCAACAGTGTCATTTATGAGACTACAAAATAATCACACACATCAAATATAGGAAACCCCAAATTAGAGACATCAGAGCATCTAGAACCCATGGGAGTCCCTTCTTCCTCTCCCCAGCTTCCCCTGTGCACAGTTAGCTCTGCCAGGCCAGGCTTGCTTTCAGTGATTAATGTTTAGCAGAAGCAACCATTTGTCTCAAGCCCTTCTGCAGACGATGGCAGGCAAAACCTGCAGCTCAAGCAGAATTCCTATCCTGTGCTCCTTGCTCTTGGCATGACCAGACTCTCCCAACAGCAACGGCAGCTACAGATGGGTGCAGCGAGGGTAATACCAGGAGAGGATATGCTCCATGTCAGAACTGCCCCATCCTCTCATCCTTCCAGAGCTGATTGCTCCTTTTCCTTTACTTATACTCATGAACTCCAGAGAGTTTGCTGTGTGATAAGAGCTGGGATAATCCCTCAACCACCTCGCGTTGAGTGGCTGCCCCTGGTGAGATGGGATTTGCATGTCGTGTCCACGTATTCCTGCCATTCAGAGCCTCCCCTAATTACATCCTCGTGCACATTAGCATGAATTCAAGGCTGGTTGCAGAGATCTTGCTTCCTATTGTGTTCCTATAATGGGTTTTGTTCTGGCTTTGGCAATCAGACTGAACCTGAAAGTGTTCTTGGGCTTCACAGCAAACAAAGTCATTGTAAGCAGCAGAGACAGTGGAATAGCATTGCCCTTGGTGGGTTAACTTCCCCCTGCTCCAGTGTTTCCTGTTTTCTCATTGTCCCTTAAGCTCTATGTTTAAGTTACTTATAATCATTAAATCAGGATTTATGTGCACTGAGAAACACTGAAATTATCAATAATCTAATCCTAATAAATAGACAGAAATAAATAGGCATGAAAAGGTATCATTAGAACTTGTCCTTTTAAGTAGACAATGTAGAAGACATTATTATGCCTTCTCCTGCCAAGTGAGACCATATCATGCCTAGACATTATCTCATTAACATCCTGTTCATTCCCAAATCTAAACCCAGATCACTATTGTTTAGATTTGTGTGTGTATAGAATCTGTGGCTTGTCTGCCACTTGGAGAAGTCAAGAGAGCAGAGGCTACTGCAGATGAGTGAATTTCCATTCCCACAGGAGACTAGCGTATTCCACAGGTCCCTTCTCTGAGCCCAGAAGGTGTCTTTGAACAGGACAACTCTTTGCATCCAAGGAAATGACTAAACTCGTACTGATCACACCACTTAAAGGTAACTAAAGATACGTACCATGACCCAAACCCTATTCCGTTCATCTCCAGCACAGCATATACGTTAAGAGCATATCATGGGAGATTCTGCTACAGCTAGAAAAAAGACAGTCTGACCAACCTCATTCCCTGATAAAAATCATGCCAAACACTCTGGGAGAAGAGGATAAACATCCTGCCTCCAGTTTCATCCTGCCCATGTTGCCCTGCAATGCTTCAGATACCAGAGGGGTGCTGTGCTTAGCTGATAGCCCACTGGAAGGCTGAGGTTACCTCCAACATGCCAAAAGGGGTTTTAAACACCTCCATCTTACAAATCCTTTATGGAAATACAAACAAGGGAATCTCTGGTTACAAAGGGGTGGTGTTAGTCCTGGGAAAGCTGACTCTCCTCCAGGACATTGCTCAATGGATCACATAACCGGCTTCCAAAGAGAGAGCCTGAACTGTCTGCAGCAGCTTTTCACCTTGCCAAGAGCAAGGCTGCAGGGGGGAGCAGGGAGCAAAGAGCATTTCTGTAGCACTGTACTGCTGTGCCTACTGCTGGTACTCAACTGAGGCACCTTAATGCTGTTATGGGTCTCCCTGCACCACGCTGTGGTGTAGTGGGACCAATATCTCCCATTATCCCCTTTTTTAAGGCAGCTCGGGGAGGTTTGTGCTAGTTACAAGTTTGGCTGATGAGGGAATTGATGTTGGGCTTCTGTAAGAAATGTGCCTTGTAAGAGTGCAGCATGTTGATGAGGTAACTAAAGCAGTCCAAAACCACTGCAAAACACATTAAATGGATTAAGAATTGGCCAACTTGAGGTCTCAAATATAATTATAACCAGAGAAATATTCTTTGAGTGGGTGTGCGTTTGGAGAGATCCCACAGGACTGGGTCTTGGCTCTGCACTATTGAATTTTATCAACAACTTAGGAAAAAAAACCCCTTTCAGTCATTATCAACAAGTTTTTCAGACAAGAAAGGCTGGGAAATGGTAAAAAGAAGGAACACAGTCACTGATTCCAATGGTGATCTGCAGGCAAGCAAGGATGGAGAAAGAAGATATCTGCCTGGTGGGGCTGCAGCGGTTCTACAGTGAAAAGCCATGAGTGAAATAGGAGTTATCAGCTATCCATGAAATGATCCAATCTGTGTATCTATAAGCAGAGGAAATCCAGGGAGAAGAGGGTGTTGTCTGAGTATTCCCCCCTCCCAGAACTGCTGGCACATTGTGCTCTGCTCTTGTCCACGAAGCAAGCAGGAGGTTGAAAAGCTGGAGCCAGTTCAAGAGACACAAGAATGTACACGAGCCTGAGAACAATGACTTACAGGGAGGGATTTAAGGAGCTTGTCAAGAGAGCTGAGGGGGGACTGGACACGGATCACAGAACTTCCAGGGAGAAATCCAGTTTCAGAAGTTGTCTTCAGTGCAGCCAACAGGAACGTCCCAAGACTTGGTCCAAGGTCCCACAGCAGCTGCATGCCTTGGCCATGTCCTGCCACCATAGATGGAAACACACCAGCTTTTCTCTCAGATAGAGATCCAGGTGCCTGGTCCAACCAACAGCGTGCTCAGACCTGTCCTTCAATCTAGACAAGCCAGGGACTGGGAGCTGCTTGATTTTGAGTGCCAATGTGGCCAAACAATTTGGGAGCAGGATCCTCCAGCTCTGTTGTCATTCCATGAGCTCTGTCTCTGTTCTGATCCCAGTGCCAAAGGAGTGCTGCATTGTTTGAGAGATCTGAATCTGGTGGCATTGCCTGTCTCAGAACAAGCCCTTTGAAAGCTCTCAGCTAACGCAACAGACAAAGAGAGCAGGCTCAAGCAAGGAAACTGCTGTCTCCCCAGGTGAAGGAAGGATTATGCATTGACCAGTCTGAGCAAGATTAAAATGGAAAGGCTGGGGAGCAACACCACTTTGGAACTCTGTACATGGGAAAGACATTAAAAACATCAGTTATTTAATGGGCCCATATCTCAGCAGCATTTATTTCCATCGCCCTACCTGCCCCTCTTGGAGGCCTCGTATCCCATCACTTCAAAGGCCAGTAGCCAAACATGACAGTTAAGCAAAGGTCAGAAAGGGGTGGGTAACGTCAGCTTGACTCCATCTGGCTGCAGAAACTGCCTCAAGTGCAGTCCCTCCCTTCTCATGTGTGCGGGATTTCTGCTCCAGCTCTGCTGGGAGATGGCTGGAAGCACAAAGAGGGAAAAATAACTGGTGAATACGTAACAGGAACAAGTTGTTCTTGGATTCAGAGCTGTCTATGGACAGTATGTACGTAGTGTTTTGTGTGAAGTATTTGACTAATGATCCCTACAAGGAGAATGGAATAGTTAATGCCTGGAAGTGATATACAGGGATAGGGGGAAGTTGGAAGTGGGTGTAAGAGAGCAGGATCGTGATGGTATTTGAGAAAAGCCCACCCCATTGGAGGTAGCTTCCATGGGGAAACAAGCAGTGAAGAAAGATCACACGATGAAGAACATGCTGGATGCTTCAGCACACTTTTAATGTGTCTTTAACCCATTGGAAGAAGAATGTTCCTGTGCTTTGCAAGCAAACACAATGCTGGCCGCATATTTTTAACTGTGGCAAATTGCTGAGTTGCACAAGCTTTACAAACCATTGCTGGAAGTCAGGCCATTGTACTGGAGAAGAATCGTATCAACTGCTGAAAGACAAACACAGGGACGGAACAAGTATTGCTCTGTATTAAGTTCTCAACAAACAGTTGCTTCTTCTGCTTGGACCTTGTGTTCACTGCAAAGACTTTCTAATGGCTCTTAAAGCTTATGTGCAAGTGCAACGTATAATCTGAGGTCCTTGGAGTTCATTGCCCACACAGCAGAAATCCCCGTAAGTGCCCCATTCCACAAAGGCAAACCCAGGGCTCTTTATTTATCTTCTCTTCAGTGGCAACTGTGCTTTCTACTAACCACTGCCTGCAGCTGACATGAATTCAGCAGCACAATGGTAAAACAAGAAGTGCATTCATTTTGCAGCACGTGGAACTGTGGCTGCATTTTAGCCCCTCTGCAATGTGGTTGCTATGGCATTTGTGGGTGGTGGTGAAGATGACAGGAGATTCTCAACATAAATGCCAAACCACGCTCTCATACGTGTGATCCTGACCTGCCTTTCATCCAGTGGCTGCTCTTTTATCATCAAATAAAGAGATCAGCTCAACTTTCCCTTCTAGAATGGATGTGAAACTCAAACCAGAGGCGGCTCCGAAAGTGTAAAGCACATGCAAGAAACTTTAAAGGTTGGGTTTTGTGTTGATGGGGCCTACTGAAACCATAGAAGCATTATGAGGAAATGGGAATAAGCTGATAGTTGCACCTGCCCATGGGCTTAGTCTCAGCAGCTTCATCTTGCCATAAAATGTAATGATCATCAGGAACATTTATTATCTTAAATATGATGTTTTAATGCCATCGTATTTATCTAGAGGCTTTATCACCGTGTTTATCATCTAGAGGCTTTTCTAGATGGGTGTGAAACCTGTAGCAGTGCTGGGGGTTTCTTTGCTCCCATGCTCTTTATTTACAAAGAACTTGGATGTTTGTTTCTTGGAAGTTTCTCTTCACCAGGAACTGGAGTGATAGGACAAGGGGTGATGGGTTCCAACTGAAACAGGGGAAGTTCAGGTTGGATATAAGGAAGAAGTTCTTTACTGTGAGGGTGCTGAGGCACTGGCACAGGTTGCCCAGAGAAGTTGTGAATGCTCCATCCCTGGCAGTGTTCAAGGCCAAGCTGGACAGAGCCTTGGGTGACACGGTTTAGTGTGAGGTGCCTCTGCCCATGGCAGGGGTTGGAACTGGATGATCTTAAGGACCTTTCCAATCCAAACCATTCTGTGATTCTATGAAGCTGGTTTTCCTTAACCTCAAGGAGAATCAAATAATGACAAATGTCTTTCATGGTCCTTTTCCTTAGGACTGTGCTTCTCACCTTTGTGCCAGGGGCTGGGGCTGCTTCTTCAGCTGCATGGAAGCTCTTCTCCATGCATGTGTCCTGCACATGACTTTGTTTGGGCAGCAACAGACAAATGTTTTGTCTAACTGTTGCTGTTATTTCAATTACCTGTGTCTGTAATGAAGATTACTGGCTACTTACAGCTATATATACGGCTTTAAGACAGTCCTGTGAAATAAACCACAATTATATAGGAAGCAGAAGGTATGGATTTGTGTTTTCTACTCCAGATTAGCAAGCCCAGGACCATAGCAGTGTCTGGTGGCTTCTTCTTATGGGAAGGCGACACCCTTCCTGAGGCACACACTTCTGAAACCACTCCGGAGGCTGGGCACCAACAGGCAATTAGAGGATGCTGGCACTGCCCTCCTCCCAGGAGAAGTGCCTGCCCTAAACCTGAGCTCCTCTGATGCTTGTGACAGGATATCCTACAGTGAGCAAGGTGGGGATGAAGACGTTGCCTGCTGCTTGACACTGCCAGAAATCAGTTCAGCAGAGGATGTGAAACCAGCCTGGATGCTCCAGATCTTGTCCTCTTGCCTTTCCCTGCATTGTTTTGTGTCCTGCAGCTCCTGACCAAGGGCACAGCCGGCGATATACCCATTTCCCCTGCCACAGAGAGAGTGAACACCAGGCCTATTCACAGACAGAGACCATTCTCTGCACAGACAGTTAGAGCTTCCCTTGTTCTGCGTAAGCATTTCAGCTCTGGCAGCGTTCATTCAGGAGCATTAACCTACAGCCCAATATAATGATGTACTATATGCTCTTAAATTTTTAATTAGTTACATGCACTTGAGAGCAAATGGTCTCTTTCCCACCCCCCCGACAGACACAAACAACTCCTCTCAGTGCTAATGGGATTTACATGGCTTTGTCAAGTGATAATAAAAGCCTAAACATCAGCTTCTGCTAACATTTACTGTGTAATTTCCTGCTCTCTCGACACACAGGGAGTATAACTGTGCGCTAATAAGTGCAACATAACCAGGGGAAAAAACATTAAAGGTTAATGCTCAGCTTTACCCATATCATTGCTGGAGATGTTACATAGGTGGTTCTTTTGGAAGTGTTATGCCAAATCGCACAGAACAAAGCAAATCCAAGGGAGAACTGATTTAAAAGTGATGGATGGTTTTTTCCCTTGTAAAAGGGCACATCTGTACTTTGAGACATCTGGGTGAGCAGAAATCTCTGTAGGAGTCTGTGTATTGTTGCAGCAGCAGAATGGGAGGGTCCATGCAGCACCTTGCTCTTGCTCTGAGGGGAATACTCGAAGAGGATAACACCAGCTGGGCTGATTTCATCTCTTCTCATATGCCTCCAGTCTCTCATTGGGCAGGTGTGAATCAACAAGTCCTTCAGTGGTACCTGGCCATGCCTTGGAGCTGGAAACAAGGTTTAGCCCCACAGGGTGGGACTCATCCCTTCCAGATCTGCCTGCAGCAGAAGTGTTTCCCACAGGCTTGTTATCCTTAAAGAACCTACATCTATCTTTTCCTCAAATACTAAGGAATAAGAGTAGCACACCTGAAGGCTGGTGACAGCAGTTCCCACCGGGACTGTGCATGAGCAGCCCTGGTTTCTCCATGATTTCTAGCTACAAAGCAGTGGCCTGTTTCTTCCCTTGGAAGTGTCCTGGTCTTTAATGATGAAAAGAAACAGCTACAAATGGGCGTGCACAAGGCTTGTCTCACCCCTGCTCCATCCAGGCAGCTTTAGAGTAGAAAGGGTGTCCTGGTTTTCACCAGGTTTAAACCACAAAAGGCTACATTACAAACTGAGTTACATTTACATTGAGTCAAAGCCATTTCCACAGTCATTCAAAACAAGCCATTTTAAAACCTCTTCATAATGCCAGTATTTCTTAATGCTTTGAGGGCTGAATTTTGCATCAAGAACCTTCTTCCTATGAAGGCTTCTCATGCCACATGCAGAAACACACAGCCTGGACACATTTTATATGGAGTTTCAGTGTATTATCTCAGTGCTGTTCTTCCAGCCATTCCTTACATGCCATAGCAGAGGTGACTGGCAAAGGAGAAGCTGAGCATGGAAACACAAACCACTTTAGTAACCACTAATGCAAATTCTAGCCACATGCTAAACCGCCTCCCAGAGAAGATCAGATCAGCATTAGCAGTAGCACCAGCCACATCTGTTTATCAGGAAAATCAAAAAGGAAAACCTCTGGAGAGGGTTAATGCTCCAGGCTGAACTTGTGTTGGACAGATGCTGAAACCAATCTTCCTTCCCACTCTACAGCCACACAAGCATTTATTGGGATGGCTTGATGGAGTAGCCATGAGATTTGCTGCCTTTTATCTAGCAACTGAAATAAAACAGGAGAAGGGGTTGGTTTTCATACTTCCATATTGGAAAACTTGCGTGTTCCAAGGGGAATGTCATGCAGGATCAGCTCTGGGCAAATAGAGCCAGCGGCGTCCCACACACATACCAACACAGACACTGGGAGCCATACACAGTGTGCAAATACCCTGAAACCCCAAACAAATATCTTGAACACCAACTGTGCTCCAGAGGAAACACAGCCCCTGCCCACACACAGAACGAAGAAGTTAATTAGTGTCTGAATATTTCCTTGCAAGCTTTGGCACTGTGACTGCTTCAGTGAGCATTCAACTAGAGAGAACAAGTGACTCGATGGGAGCAGAACGACTGCTTTCAGTCTGCTGAGATAAATGATAAACAGAAACCATGCAGGTAATGCGCATGGGGTTTATTGCAGATATAATATGGCATGATGGGGAACTGAGGGGTACTTCTTTTTTAAAGCATATTCATTTTGATATAGCACTGACCTTTTACTATGTTCAGGTCCCTGCAGGGGAGACAAAGCTATTTGTGATCTTCTGTAAGAAGGGATGAAGGAAAAAGGCTTTTCAAGATCACATCAAATCAAGGATCAGCCACAGGGAAATATGTTTTCACCTTCTTAAGTATTTTATCAGACTTAATGATCTACTCATTATGATCCATTACTCTGTATGACCTCAAGGTGGGATGGGTTTTGCTGGGTCTGCCAAGAAGAGTCATCCATCACCTATAGTTAGAGAAGAATGGGTTATCTCCACTATAGCTGGCAGTGGACAGATGAAATGCTGTGTACCCACTGCTGTGATCATTTCTATAATCACCCATCTGGGACGGAAGTTATGACTTTCTTCTGTTATCTCTTTTGAGTGCCACCAGCAGACAGCTAACATAGTGCTGGGGAAGCAAAGATGTCCAAGGTACCCTGCAGAAGTTTTTATTCTCCCTTTATTGTTAATATAACAGTAAAGGGAATGCAACAAATGGGAAGAGATGGACAGTAGCAAAGGGTATGGATTTATACTTTTCTCTCCATCCCTTGGGCTTTCGAATTTCTTTTTTTAGGATAGGATAGGATAGGATAGGATAGGATAGGATAGGATAGGATAGGATAGGATAGGACAGGACAGAAGTGTTTCAGTTGAAAAGAACCTACAATGATCATCTAGTCCAACTGCCTGACTACCTTACGGCTGTCCAAAAGATAAAACATATGTTAGAATCACAAACTGGTTTGGTTGGAAGGGATCTTAAAGCTCATCTAGTTCCATCCCCCTGCCACGGGCAGGGACACCTTCCACTAGAGGAGCTTGCTCCAAGCCCCTGTGTCCAACCTGGCCTTGAACACTGCCAG
>WYDI02005967.1:0-17823 GCA_009867235.2 Psittacus erithacus
GTCCCTGCCCATGGCAGGGGGGTTGGAACTAGATGATCTGAAGGTCCTTTCCAACCCTAACTATTCTATGATTCTAATTACACTTTTTTTTCTGCAATTAGGGAAACTGAATTTCACCCTACCTGCACAGTGTGACTGGCCAGCTACCTCGCTTTGTTTTGTTGTGTTCTCTGACTGATTCAGTGAAGAGCAAATAGTAGATATTTTTCTTGTTGCATAAATACTCTTGTTCTGGACCAAATATGAGAATTTCACAGGTGTTTATGCAATCTAAATCCATCAGCAATGACTAAAATCAACAGCTACAAAAAAGGTGATAGGGAGGTGGTCAAATCAAACAGCTGATGTCAGGTCATTTGCTAGGAGTTAATGAACACACTGTTGGTGGTATTTTAGCACTCCTGACAAGATATATGTCAGACAGGATCAAATAATCAAAAAAAAAAGCAAGATATGTACCCTGCATCATTGAAGTTGACTGGTGCAGTAGAACCATAATCTAGATTTTCAAACATAAGACACCAATATGGAGACAGAAGTTAAAAGTACTCTAGGATCAAGCCTTGACTGTGTAGGTCACTAGGACCAAGATTCAGTGGTGATTTCAGGAGGAAAAATGTTTCTACTTTCTATTATAAAGAATAATGGAGAGATACGTAATGACAGAGCATCCAGCTGCAGGCCTCATGAGAATATTCAGCACAAACAAACAGAACCTTTTTTTTTTCTGGCAGTATATATGGTTCTCAGAAGATGCACCGATTTCTCACATTTTGCAATTTGCAATTATTACTTCTATGGCAACCCCTCACCTAAGTTATACAGCTTGCCTAATATTTTGTCTTTGGCCATTTGTTCTGGTATGGACTATTAGCCTTGTCTCTGGTTGCAAATGTCAACCCAAGAATTTCTGGCAACATCATAACAACCAGAAAATCGTTAGCAGAACTCCATTGGGCAAATTTATCTAATTGCATCATCTCAGTCAAACCTTTCAGCACCTTCAGGTGAATCTAATATAGTCTAAAGTTTTGAATACATTCAGTTTCCCTAAGCAGCCTCTAACCTGTTCTTCCCCTATCCCCTGTTGTCCCCCCCCGCAGCTGTGTTAGTACAGAGAACTGATTGCTAAGACAGAGGTAAAAAAGGCATGGAGTCATTCAGCCTTTTCTCTACCATCTGTTTCTCCTGCACTCATCAATAGACCCACATTTCCATGAACATCCCACTGATTCTAGCATATTCTCCCATTACTGTTTATGTTCCTTAGAAATTTTATCTGCAACTGGGCTTTGGTCTTTCTGATTTCACTTCAAATGCTCAATCAATTCTGTTTGTATTCCTCTTTTGTTGCCTAGTTTCCACTTCTTGTGCGTTCTTCTGTTTCAGTTCATCCAGAAGCACCCTAGCCAAGTGACTTTTCTGCCAAAATTCCTCATCTTCCTACATAAATGGAAGAGTTCATTTCTGAACTCTCAGTAAGTTTTTTTTGGAAAACAAGAATTTTGCTTATGCACTGTTTTCCCTCATGGTAACATTCAAAGGGAACTCTGCCTAACAAATTGAAATTTGGGCAAAGAAATTGCCTAAGCTGGTTAAAATATATTTTCCTGAAAGCCAGCATCCTCACTCTGCTGCGTATCTTTTTGGCTTTCCTTCAGACCTTGACCTCAGGCATCTGTGAACAGCAGGTCATGTATATCATTGTAGTATTTGTCCCCTCCAGTATTTGCACTGGGACATAGCCAATATGCAGTGTAATAGCTTCTTGGATTGCTTTCACATATATGCCCTTTCAGAAAATGTCTGGATGGATAAAATCCCACACAAAGATGGGTATGGACAAGCAGCAACCTCCTGCTAGTTGTTTTTATAAATCCCCATCTCCTCTTGGTCGCCTGTAGGGTACATCCCTAGCACAATATCCCCTACATCACTTATCAGAAAGTCTTGACAAACAGACTTCTAGTTTCATGGGAGAGGTCTTTAACACAAGGACAGAGGCTTTCTCTTCTTTTCCTAATTTTCCCAGATAGGCTGTAGTCACACATAAGAGTACCTAAACTGTGTGTAGTATGGCAGCCAAACTTCATGATTTTAATCTTATTGCAGGCTGATGGGAGTGCATGGATTTCCAGGCCTTTCTTGTTTACCAAGCTTTGCACACAGGCACCTGAGGAAAGCCACCTACTGGCTTAATTACAACTTTCCCTCCTACAAATGTTATCAGCTATGTCTGTTCCCTCCCAAATTTGCAACAAAATAACAGGTTCCACCTGTCAATATCCGCAATGCATTTCTGATCTTCTTTTTGGCTTGATCTCAGAATAAAATCAGGTCAAGAGCCAATGGCAAAACACTAAGGGATACCACAGCAGTGACGTAAAAGTGATTGACAGGAAGGGAGTAGCAGTAAATCAAAGCTCAGGCCACGTGAGCACCAAACCACACCACTAGAGCATAGCTTGTTTCTGGGCATTTTGCCTTGAAGTTGTCTTTAACATATGCCCTAAAAAAATAGAAGCCACTTTGTTGAGTTGAACACCTGGAAAATACATGGTTTCCCAGTAAAGATTAATGTTTCCTCCTATGTAAAAAAAAGTAAAGGTGATCAAAAACCTCTCAAAACAAAACTGTGCACAATGATGTATTTATTTTTATATAGACATATATATCATTATGATAAGGCACTTCCATTAAAGCCTATCAACTAATTAAAGCTAAGCAGCCTATCCCTACACTCTGTCCTCCTAGGATGCACAGAAAAACTAGAAAAAATATTGATTTTTAGATTTGTCCAAAGTAGACTACTACCTCATTTTATTTTTACTGAATAATAGGTAAAAAGTGCACACACACACACACAGAGGAACTCTATTTACTTCTATTTATTATATTCCCCATGAGGAAACTGAAATATGTGCAGACTGAATGCTGAATGCTACAGTAAGTCTAGTTCAAAGAGGTACACCTCAGCTTAATAAGGTCCACTTTATTTGCCAGTGAAAAGACTCCTGCAGGATGTGGGAGAAAGAAACACCATAAATCCACTCTCCAGAAACTGCTAGCATCACTTTTGGTGCATATTAATGCAGCTCAGTACTGTCAATGAGGTGATTATTTGCTCCCTAGAGAGCTCATCTCACAGCTAGTTTCTAAGATCCCTAGGAGTTTTCATTTCATGTGGTGCAAGGCATGAACTCTATTCTACAGCTAATTCCAGCAATACAGTCTCTTCAGTTCTGCTTTTAGCCACCAATTCACAAAGGTACAGAAACACATGTGTAATATTACATTTTACAGGGTTAAAGCAAATACTTCTGGTTCTTACACCTGTGAAGCCATTTTACCTCTGTAGAGGTTTCTTTGCAGTTCATATAGGTACTCTTAACACTTCCCTGGGTACCAGGATCTGTAAAGATACAGTGATACTGACTGCAGTAGAGCCGCAAGTCCCTAAGTGTAAATGGTTCTGTGTAAGCAAGTTCTTCTACTTTGATACCCAAAACAAAGCAATTGAAGGTATCTGAGAGGGTGCCTAAACAGGTTTCAATTGCATGTAAACATTGTTTCAGTGGTGGACTGAATAGCTATTCTATTGACTGGGGGCAATGGGACTTAAAGAATTCATCTACATTAATGCTACAATTCAGAAGCATAGAATCATAAAATAGCTAGGGTTGGAAAGGACCTTAAGATCATCAAGTTCCAACCCCCCTGCCATGGGCAGGGACACCTCACACTAAACCACGTCACCCAAATCTCTGTCCAACCTGGCCTTGAACACCACCAGGGATGGAGCATTCACACCTTCTCCGAGCAACCCATTCCAGTGCCTCACCACCTTCACAATAAAGAAATTCCTTCTTATATATGCAGCTGTCAGCAGCACCCTGTTGTTTTTTATGTGCCTTAGCATGCCTTCCAGGAGAATCTGCTCTAAGATTTTGCCCGACACAGAGGTGAGACTGACTGGTCTGTAGTTGCTCCAGTCATCCATAAATTCCTGGGTCATCCATGCTTTGAAAGGATTACTTACTGCACTTTGGCTTAAATCACAGAGGAATCTTGGAGCACAGAGTCTGTTTGTCTTTGGGATGAAACTGCGAGAAGTACTCCAGGAGCTCAAGTCATGTGCTCCAAACACAAACGGACAGTCAACTGGGCCAGACTAGTGTTAATCTGAAGCAACCCTCCTGAAATTCATAATGCAAAGACACTAGCATTCAGCACTGATCATATCACTGTCAAAACTCACTGCTCTTGAATGTACTGTCCTAATACCTAATACAACATAACTGAACCAAGATGGTCTTCACAGCTGCTTGTGTTATTAAAAAATAATATTTCCGCCATTATTCTATTTTTTCAAGCCACTGCAAGACATAATCTTTTGTTAATAGTTGTATTCACTCATGCATGCAAGTTACACTGCAGGTATTCAGTTCATAGCAATTGAAACACTTAAATTTTCATGGAAATACATCTAAACTTTTATATCTACTCAGTATTTATGTCCACCAAATTCTTTTTGTAGTCAAAATTGTCATAATAGTGCACTCAGGCCAACATGAAGATACATATGACATCTTTAAAGCAATTCATCTGTCACCCAATCAACCAACAGCAATATTTCTTTTTAGTTGATACATACATCATAAACACCCTGACACATACTGAAAACCAGCAGCTTGTTCAGAGCTCTGTCGAATATATGTGAAAGATCATCCAGTCCCGGAGTGTCAAAGTAAGAAAGAAGCCCCCCTTGGCATGTTAGCAGCTGCTTTAAAAGGAAGCCAGATGGGCATGTAAAGACAGGCACCCAGAATGTGAACTCAGGATTCTCCTGTCCTTGGCAAAATAGAGGTTTTATGAGCTTATATTTCTCATAACCAGTTGCTGTTATAACCCTTATTTTTTCCTTTTAAAAGGGAAGCAAAAGGGATAGGTATTGGTTATCTAAGTAGCTGATTGTGCATAATACTTGACTCAAAATAAGACTCAATACAACTTAGAATAAGTCAGCTACACAGGGTTAAGTAGCTACACCATATCTGTTTCTGCATTCTCCTTTCTGCATCTAACAGATTCTTGCCTGGCTAGTTGTGATGTTACATCAGTTCCACAGCCCTTATTTTTATCGTGGCAAGAATAGTAGGGTGGCTATGTATGCAATAAGAATTTCCGTAGAAGAAGTATAAGTTCTTCCAGATTTAAACTTAGGTAAACACACTTTACATTCTGAGGACTAAGCCAGAACTTAGCACAGACATATTTCTGTCTTCTGCCATATTAAAATGAAAAGGACATTTTGAATATTGTTCTTAAAAGAGTTCCAAAGTATTTCCCCTGCATGATGACAAAGAACTACCATAATCTAAGAAACTGTATAAATGTATGTGATTCTCTATGTTCTCATGCCATTTTCAAAGGGAAGACTTGTGTCCAAAGGCTGGGTTTTCAGCTGCTTACTGGTTTTTTTCACCATCCAAATAACTAAAATGAGAATGAAATGCTGTACCTTAAGCACCTTTCCAGAGGCTTATTTTTCATACCTTATATGTAATATTGCCTTCTTGTCACCAGAACACTTAATAAGCAGCCTCCACTTTGTATTCCACAACAGTTACTCTTAGAGGCATAAGAAGCTACAGTGGTTATGGAAATTGGTTCTGTGTGCCCTCTAGTACACATTTTAAAGTAGCATTGTCACCACAGCTTTGTGGCATATCAGTTTCTGCCAGTATTTGTATATATCCCTTTAAACAGTCCCTTTTAATCTTCTGAATGCAGATTCTGTAAACTCCCTCAGCAAGAGCCACAATGTCTGGTCCCAATGTCACGTACACATCTGTATACACCTTCATCTACACATATAGAGCCATTAAAACAATTCCTTTATATCTAATTCATAAAAATTAACTCTGCTTGGTCTCAAAGAACAGAACTGATGCTTACTATTGCTATAGATAGACTATAGTCAAGTATCTTATTTATCCTGTTATTTTTCTAGTCTCATTGATCAGTGTGTGCCATTTTAGGAGTCATTAGGTAGAAAAAATGCCTCCTGTTCATAACGGCATTTAAATGACAAGGTGAGCTTGATTCTAGTACATGCTGTATAAATTTAGAACTACTGCATGTTTTTCTACATAAGCAAGCACAAAAGAGTTACCAAAGAAAATTAATCCCAGCTCATAAGCACACTGAAATCAACACAAAGATTTTCTACCTTTTTGTTACATAACTCAAATCTCCTATAAATGGTTATGAATATTCCTTCTCCCTTTATCCCAAAAAGCATCTTTAAAACTAACCCCTTAGAATAATTATCTTCTGTCGTGGTTTAAGCCCAGCCTGTCACTCAGAAACCATGCAGCTGTTCACTCACTCCGCCCACTTCCTCCCCCTGCTCCTGGAGGGATGGGGAGGAGAATTGAAAGAATGTAACTCTCACGGGTTTAGAGTCAGAACAGTCCAGTAACTAAGGTATAACACAAATCACTGCTGCTACCACCAATAATAATAATGATAAGGGAAATAACAAGGGAAGGGAATACAACTGCTCACCACCCGCCATCTGATACTCAGCCCAGCCTGAGCAGTGATCTAACCCTTCTGAGTAACTGCCCCCAGTTTACACCCTGGGCATGACATACTGTGGTATGGAATATCTCTTTGGTCAGTTTGGGTCAGGTGTCCTGTCTCTGCTTCCTCACGGCTTCTTCTCCTCCCCAGCAGAGCATGAGGCTCAGAAAGTCCTTGGTGAGGCTAAACCTTACTGAGCAGCAGCTAAAAACATCGGTGTTGTCAGCGCTGTTCCCTGGCTGAAAGTCAAAACCACAGCACTGCACCAGCTACTAAGAAGGAGAAAAATGACTGCTACTGCTGAACCCAGGACATCTTCCCATTGTAGCATTTAGTGCAGAATACAACACTGATGTCTGTGAAGGAAAAGAAAATGAAAACAGAGTTCTTCAAGCATTTTATCTTTGCTGCTTAAAATCCTTGGACAAATGTTATGCCCATTACCCTGTTCTGTGTTAGTCATAGAGAAAATCTGCTTAGACTTTTTTATCGTGCTCTTCAGTACATTGCATTAAGTGACCTGATTAATGTGTTTTCTTTTGTCAGAGGAAACAATGTACATGAGCGCTTCATTTAAATAGGATTTTAAAGTACTTTTGATCTATAAATATAGGCATATTGCCATCTATTTATTTCAGAGAGGAAAGGCCACAGAAATATATGGCCCACTTAGAGCAAACATGAATTAATCAGTTCAGCATGCACTTTGCGTCATTTGACAGCAGAGAGCCTGCACAGCTGCACAGCTCTATCATTGCTGTCCAGCTGCATCCCAGCTGAGAGGTGATGAATCTTTTTGTGATCCGCACAGGAAAACCATGCAACAGTTAAAAACTCAGGTTTCTGAACAGTTACAGTATCATGGAGAGTTTTACTGCGCCAGAATGAAGTTACCTAACATCTTTCATGAAGCATATTCATCCTGGAGCTTTAGATGATTGGGATGGACTATGCTTAAAATGAAGCACATAGCATCAGTTTCTTGCTCCTGATCCTAGTACACGCTTTGGTCACATCAGAGTCCCAGCTTCTTGCTCTCTATTATTTCCTATTAGAAGAAAACAGGTCCATATTAACCAAAGAAACTTTCAGTATAATCTAATATGAACAACCAAGAGAACAGAGCTAGACAAACCCTAGAACAGATCTGTCTACATGCAAGCCTAATGTATCTCTGTGTTCGAGTCTAAGGGAATATTGACAAATGTGGGAAGTCTACACAGAGAGCACGGAGTCATTTGAGAAAACAGGTAGATTTAAAGAGTGCCGTTAGCTTGCTGCCTTTCCAAAGTTTTCTGTTCAAGGAGTCATAACCCATGCAAAACTCGACAAAAGCATGGCAATGGAGGAAAGAACATCTGTCAAGGTGACATAACCTCCTAGCTAACCAAAGACAGAGCAAAACTGAATGTGTGAGTGGCCTCAGT
The DNA here is from genome assembly GCA_009867235.2 of Psittacus erithacus. Classification (NCBI taxonomy): domain Eukaryota; kingdom Metazoa; phylum Chordata; class Aves; order Psittaciformes; family Psittacidae; genus Psittacus; species Psittacus erithacus. The sequence goes on from WYDI02005967.1 coordinate 8,016, forward strand.
ACTTAAGTCAAATTTCTCTATACTGCTACAGAAACCATAAGTTGCGCAGTGTCACATACTCTTCTTGCCTAGCAAAAACAGAGCCAGCTACCTGCAGGTGCAGCATACAAATTCTCTGAAGCAGCTACTCTTTAGCGGTATGTTGAGACAGTATAATTGGGTCGGATTAAAGACTCAGCCTAAATAATATTCTCGTTATAGACCTAATAATATATTACAATGGGCTAAAAAAAATAAATCAAAGGCAGAGCCATTTTCCCTCAAGCAGCAAAGTTCAGGCGCTCCTATGCAACCATGCTCATTGTCAGTGTCAGCATATTCGGTTCTGCCGGTTCTGCAAGCTTTTTCGACTTTGGCTTCTTATAGTTAGCTCATTAGTGAACAGCTCTTCTAATCAATAAGTTGCCAACTGGGAAGCTGAGCTTCTTATCCACAGCTTTGCATGTTCCAGTATTCTCAGAAATATTTATGAAATTGCATCCTGTTTTCCTTAAAACAGCATCTCTTTTTAGTTCATTTTAGCCTGCGTATCACAGCAATTGGAACATTCTTGATGTAATGAATAACATTATTGTAACCAGAGTGTTTTCTGTACATGCTGAAAAAGCTAAAATAAAGGCACTATCTTCTGTATGGTTTTGAGAGAGAGATTTTGCCTATCCTCAATGCCCTGAATTAAATCTATGGACATGCAAAAATGTTACTGAAAAAAAATCTAGGGTTTGAACTCACACCACGTCAGTTATTTCAGTGGAAATATCTGGCTGAGTACATCTTCTGACTCTGTGACAATTCCTGATAAAAACAAAGTATCCTTTTGCGAATAGTGTGGGGTAGATAAATGAATACTTTAATGCATTCTTAATTCACACCCCAGCTCACCCAGTACTAACTTGTCCACATTCATAATTTCCGCAAGTAAACATTTAGTATAAACTCTTGTAGGTTACGTAAGGAAAAACTGAAACAAAGTATATTCTGTGTTTCTTAAGAAGCACTTTTACGGCTTTACACGTGGCTCTAACAGATTTTATAGCAGTCAAGAGTTTCTCATCTATAGTATTGCATTTTGCAATATTAATGGGTCTCCACAGCGTCTCATGTAAATTCATCCCACTTCTTTGATAGGTGAATTGCTTATAATGGATACTCAGGCCTGGTCCTATGTATTCCTGCATCCACTTAAAATCATAGGATGGTTTGGGGTGGAAGAGACATTAAAGATTACCTAGGTCCAATCCCCCTGCCAAGGAGAGGGACGCCTTCCATAGACCTGGTTTCTCAAAGCCCCATCCAGCCTAGCCTTGAGCACTGCCAGCGATGGGGCTGCCAAAACTTCTCAGGGAAGCCTGTTTCAGTGCCTCACAACACTCAAAGTAAAGAATTTTTTCCTAATATTTAATTTAAATCTACCTTCTTCCAGTTTAAAGTCATCCCCCCTTGTCCTGTCCCTGCATATTTTGTCAAAAGTCCCTCTCCAGCTTTCTTGTGTGCACCCCTTTGGTATTGGAAGACTATTACAAGGTCTCCTCTGAGTTTTCTCTTCTCCAGGCTGAACAAGCCCAACTCTCTCATCCTGTTCTCATAGGAGAGGTGCTCCAGCCTTCTGATCATCTTCATGACCGTCCTCTGGACTCGCTCAAGTGGGTCCACATCCCTCTTCTGTTGAGGGCCCAAGGCTGGATGCAGTACACCAGGTGGGGTCTCACAAGAGTGAAGTACAGGGGCAGAAACACCTCCCTCGAAGTGCTAGCCACACTTTTGATGCAGTCCAGCATACAGTTGGCTTTCTGGGCTCAAGTGCACACTGCCAGATCATGTTGAACTTCTCTTCAACCAACACCCCACATCTTTCCCCTCATGGCTACTCTCAATTCATTCTCCACCCAGCCTGTGTTTGTGCCTGGGATTGCCCCAACCCATGTACAGGACCTTGCTCCTCCAAAAGGGCACACTTTCTGGGAGAACTGCAGCATCAGGCGCACTCTGGTGGCAGAGCTGCCTAGGTCTGCCCTTTGTGGGAGTAGGGGGTGGCCACCATCACTCCTGGCTCCCTCGATGGCTTGTCAGCCACTCTTATGAAAATTGCTGGCTCCTGGTGTTTCTCAATATTCCTCTAGGGTTTCTCTGGCTCAGCACCCCCTTGCTGTGTGATCCCATGCTCCTGCACCAGAGCTGGCTGCAAAGAGCTTGTCAAGGTACTTTAGCAACCAAAATAGGGAGCAAAGATAAAATTCAGTTTGCTTTTTTACTGAGATGGATTTTAGCAAAAATTGGTTCTGCCTATACCATTTTTTATAGCCAGTCTGATTATTGGCAAAGTATGTTGACTAATACTTTGAGCCCTCTAACTACAATCTCTCTCCAAACAAACAGAGTCATTGCCCCATACATGGGTCAACAGTGCATCTGGCTAAAAATCCTTACAATCAGGAATGCCAGTTTGAAGCAATTTGGTTCTCTAATGATGCAAGCTTAATACTCAGCGCTTCTTAACATCTTGCCTCATAATAATTCTGCTTTCCCAGAGCTAGATGCCAACACATTTACTAATATAGAAACATAAGAATCAAAATATTATATCACACCAAGGTCCATCAAGTCTTAATGGTCTCTAAGAGCATCCAATGCAATTGTTTCATACGAAAGTGTAAAAGCATTACAGACTAGAATTATCTACAATCTACACCAAGTTTCATCCTGGTCTCACATCATTAGAGATAAGTTTAAGTTCTGAATTGTGAGATATAATATGGTTTACAAAGTTCTTATAATTAATCGTAATGACTCTATATATCATGATCATCATTATGAACATGCAATCCCTTTTTAGTTTTACTAAATTTTTTGTCTCATTGCTTTCTGTTGCACTACAGTTCTACAACTTCATTACATTCTGCGTAGGGGAAAAAATATCAGCTTTCAATTTACTACCTTTATTATACATGCTCCTGAATTGTTTCCTGTATAGCTTGTAGATGACTATCTGGGTCCTTATGGAATAAGCTACCATAACGCTGCTTAGGTTTTATGTAAAAATGCTTATTGTGCAATTATGTAATGAAGACTCGTGTCTTGGATAGACATCTCAATTATTCTAAATCCAAGTAAATACAATAAATGTTTTCATTAATGCCCCTTTAGTTCTTGTGTTATAAAACAGGGGGGAAAACTGCTCTTAATCTTTCTACAGTATTCAGCATTTCGCATACTTTTATTATGTCCCCACTTATTCATCTCCTTTCCAAAGAAAATCCTCCCATTTTTCTTACGAGTGCTATCCCAGATATTTTATTTTAGATATTTATTCCAGATATAATTGATATTGTTCTGCTCTGAACCTCCTTCTAGTTCTTTAATATCTCTGTGAGATGGGGTGTTCAACCCTTCACACTGTACTGTACAAAAACCCGTATTATTGACTCACAGAGGCATTATAATAATCTCTGTTATTATTCTTCATCCTACTTCATGTGTCCCAATGTCGTGCTAGCTTTCCCGACTGTAGCTGTGCACTGAACCGCCTATAATTGGTCCTCTCTCTTTAAGCAATACTCTTAGCTTAAAATGCTGCAAAGTGCACAAGCAGGTTTAATTTTTAACTTCATTGTATATTACTTTGTATTTATTAACACAGAATTTCCTTTGCTTTTTTGTTATTCACTTAGGATTTTTAAGTCTCTGAAATTTTCTAATATCTTTTCTGGTCAAGCAAATTTCCTTCATCAGGGATTAAGTGACATTTGGAACAACTAGATCTGCTTGACAGGGCAGAGTATTAGAACTAGGATGATAGACCAGGCAAACTTATCAAGGGATGATCAGGAAATGCAGATAAATGTGAAATCCTTTTTGAGATATAAACAAGTGGCAGTTGAAAATACAGCAACAGAGACACTACACATAGTATTAAGAAGGACATCTCATGTATTGAGCAAACAAGATAACTCTATTAGCACCTCAAACCTGGGAACATGATGGTAGCACAAAATAAAATAATCAATTTCTATGTCACCTGGTATTGAGGGAAAGTGGTTCTTTTATAACTGCATCAGAAAGGTAATAAATTTTGAGTCCAGCAATGAATTACATTTTTAGTCTTTTTTTCTTTATTAAAAAAAAAAAAAAATCTGTTAACCATTCACTTCTTTTCTTATTTGTATTCTTATAATTCTAGGTTCAACAAAACCATGTTTCATCTTCTAAATGTAATCACTTGCTTTAGACAGAAAAGGCATTTCTGACTAAATTGTCAGTGCTTCACATCCCAATAATGTGTAATCATGACTTTCAGAACCATTTGGATAAACTACAAGCTTTCATATAGACAAAGAACTTAAATTTCCCATAACACTTTATATTTGCATGAAAAGAAGTTTATGGAAAAATGTATTTTGGAGAGCACGCAGTTTAATATTCATCTTAACATAAGAACCCTGATCTGTACGTGTCTGACTATGCCCTGAAATATTTTTAATAAAAAAGCTACATCACCACAATAATAACCAAATTCTCTCATTTACTTTCCACATTCTGATCTAAGAGGGTTTTTTTAACGCACTTGTCCATATTGATGGACTTTTCTTGTATTATTTCCAGTATAAACCCAGAGGCATCAAGGACTTAAAAGAAGAAAAAGCATAAATGTCATAAATTATCACATCCCACCTCTGGATATGTCTTCAGTTCATTATACAGAATTCATATCTCTTTTCAATCTGCCTCCGTTTGATGGCATTTGCGTAGCCTAAATATTTTGATCAATTAAAATAGAATGCTTTGTTTATTTTTTCTTTCAATTGGGGAAGTTTAATCTCAAAATTTCATTTAGAGTAAAGCTAAACATCTCATTTTTCTCATTTTGGGAGAGGGGAGGAAATATGTTTGTTTTGTTGAATTGTGTTGCTTGCTTTTATTTTTTCTGAAGGTACTTATCAACTGCATTAAGTTAATAAATCAATACGTTTTGTAGTTTTAAAAACCATTTTTCTGAAATGTTTTGATTGAGTCTAATTATGGGATTGTTTAGTTTCTTCTCAAATTATAGTGCTCAGACTAATTGCATTTACCCTCAGACATAACTTTCCTTATTTTTCTCTCCGTCATTACCTCCCCTAATTTTATTACTTGCTTTTCATGAATGCAAGTGAAAAAGCATTAAGCTGTTGGGATCACTCAATTCAAAACTTTATATTTTGTTTACACTTAGTTTTCAGAAGTTTCAGTATAGTAAAAAACTTGATACTTAATCCTTACTTCACTAAAACTAATAATCAGTGATTAAGCACGGCCTTCAATCAGACCAGAACTGCATCCATGATTGCTGCACAATGCTAAAATGCAGAAGCAAAACCAACTTGAATAAAATCAGTTTGGGCATTTGTGATAGAAAAGACCATATAAGAGTTGCATTTCCATTGCAAATAATCCTTGTAGCACCTACTTGAATAACTCTAAAACAAAACAAGTTGTAACTCTGACCTAAAAATCTCACACACACAAAAATTTTTACATGTGAACTGTGTCTCTGATGGTATTTGTTTTGATTTTTCGATTTTTTAAACTCCTATGTGTACTTATCTCCTGTTTAACACATCACATACAGCTCTTTTGCCAGTGAATACCTATAGAATACAGTAGACCATGGTATTAATACAAATAGAACTAGTACAGCTGCTGAAAATATTAAGTATTGCATGTTATGATCTGGACAAACCTGTGATTTACACCATAGTAGACATACACACACAATACACTACAACAGTTTGCATACAAGACCCATTGAACAGCAATAGAATTATACCAGGGATGACTTGGGTCCAGTGTGTGATCAGACCAATTTACTGGCTTCAGGCAGGGAAACTGGTTACTTTCAAAGCTTCCCACTCACTTTGAGGGTGACAAACTATTGCCATATTTTTATGAAGTTGAAGGGAATGGGAGTAGGACAAGAAAAGCAAGGGACTGAATTTCAGAGTTATGAAAATAGGGAGAGGGGATGTCTTTCTTAGGAGTTTGAGTGATGTAAATAACTACTGCCTTCCCTTTCTCCCTGTGTGATTAATTAGGACATCCTAATACTTCTTTAATTTGTATACATTGAAAAAAATGCCAACAAATGAAAAGATGTTCTTAAAATGTCATTTTGCATCCAGATGGAGGGATCATGTAGGAGCTCTGTGAAGAGAAGCCTGGCAGATCAATCAGTCTTTAATTCACAGTTTTCATTACGGTATTCTCAGTGAAAGATAGAAAGAAAATCACTGCTAACACTGAAACAGGTTGGCACCTCTCTATGTGAAAACCTGCTATTTCTTCTTTCTTAAAAAAGCATGGTCAGTTGAAGTTGTTCCTGTGTATTCACATTGACACTTACAAAGACATTAAATGATTATAGGAAAGCAGTGCTGCCAACAAGACAGTCCACTATATTCAAGTTCCTTCCCTGAGTCTGAGATGAAGTATCTAGTCTTTTCAATAAGCATAAATGTGAAGAAAGAACTGCAGCTTGAACGATTTTCCAAGTCAGAGCTGATTAAAACCCAGTATGAGCTCAAATGACATGAGCAGCTCATACTGGCAGAACAGGTGCTCACCTTTATGTTGAAAATCCAAGCCAATGGGAAGATACAATGGGGTTGCAGGAGATCACTTTGTGAATTAGGAAAGAGAAGTAGGAGCTTGTAGTCATCACGCAGGATATGGTTTATGTCCTACACCAAAAGTTTGGAATGCAATTCCAAAAAGTAGTCCTAAACTGTGTCAAATACAAGGTCCCCCTATATATTTTAAGGCAGCTTGTTCCAATCTAGCATATGCATTTTATTCTTGCTTGCTAATATCTCTCTAGGCCTTTACATTGAATGAATGGCTTTTTAAATTTCACTGAGATACTTTCTCATTGCTTTTGGCTCTCAAGAAAGTTTTCCTCTATTAAGTTCACTACAGACGTAGTTCACTACAGACGTTTGCCTTTCCCTAATCTCTTCTCTAGCATAAAACTCCCTACTTCACTGCCTGTTCTACCATTTTTTGCTATACACTTTGAGTAACCCTGCAAAGGTTCCTTTAAAAATGCACTGATTTTAAGACTTAATTTTTAAGTAAGATCTAATGTACTAGAGGTACCAAGAAACTACAAACTACAGGGAATATAACCATTTGTGGCATCGTGGTAGGACCTTTGTTGATGGTTGAAGTGTATTTGATAGTTTTCTCTAAATAAATAGGGGAGAGGTGCTTTGGGAATCTCCAAGACATACCAACATGCACATGCAGAGGTACATTGAAGTGTTTCATTAAGTGAATAACTACTGTTTATTACTTCAGAATATTTTTCTTTCTTTCCTTCTTGTCCTCTGTTCTTTTAGTGTTAATGTACTTATTATCTTTGTTCTTTTTATTCTTACGTCACCCCACTGTAGTTTCTTTTTTCTTTCCTTTCTTGTTTTTCTTTAGCCTCAGATACCTTGTGCTCAGTTTGTTTGCACTACATGATTTTGCAATGTTACACTTTAATACTTTGAAGATCAGTGGAAGAAGAAATTGTAATTTGTTGATAAACAGATCAGTATAGGACAGAAGAATAAATCATTGGGTAGGAGGATGCAATTAAAGTAGACATCCCTAAAAAAACATTTGTAATTTTCCACTCAGGTGTTCTGTACTAAAGATTTCTGTCTAGAGTGTGCAAAAACATTACTCCCTTTGTTTGTCCTTCAAATTCATTTGAACACACCAGGGTGCACTGCTTTCTCAGTTACATGAACTTCATTTGGAATCAGTCCCCTGATTTACTGAAAACTGGATTTGGGAAGCTGTATATATAGATTCTTGTGTCATCATATTCTCAGGCTATGGCAAATGGTATAGCAATAGACACTGAAACTATAGAAAACACAACTATGTTTCTACAGAAGAGGAATCCATCAACCAGAGAAAGTTTCTGCTTCCTGCAACACTGCAAGCAAACTATGTGCAGTGGGTTAACCTTGGCTGGCTGCCAGATGCCCACCAAATCACTCTCCATGCCTCATCTTCAGCAAGACAGGGAGACAAAATAAGATAGAAAAGCTCACAGGTTGACAAGGACAGGGAGATCACTCACCAATTACCACCAAGGGCAAAATAGACTGTAGTTGAAGATGATTAATTTCATTTATTGCCAATTAAACATAGAGTAGGATTTTGAGAAAAAGACAAAACTAAATAGATAGGCACACCCTTGCCCTCACATCCCTTTCTTCCCTGGCTCAACTTCAGTCCTTTGTTTCTGACTCTTCTATTTCCTCCCTGCTCTAAGTGGTACAGAGCGCTGGAGAGTAGGGGTTGCCCTTAGCACTTCCTCTCTGCTGCTCCATCTTCCCTGTGCTGCTTCCCTGCTCTAGCATGGGGTCCTTCCCACAGGATACAGTCCTTCACAAATTGCTTCTGTGTCCCTCCTATGGGCTGAAGTTGTTCAAGAACTGCTCCAGCATGGATTCTTTCCATGGGGCACAGCCCTTCAGGATCTGACTGCTCCCGCATGGGTTCCCTACGGGCCCCAGTTCCTGCTAGGAAACCAACTCTAGCATGGACTCTCCATGGGCTGCAGCTTTCTTTAAGAAATATCCATCTGCTCCAGCCTGGGGTCTTCCATGGGCAGCACTGTGAATATCTGCTTCATCATGTTCCTCCACGAGCTGCAGAGTTAACCTCCATTACCATGGTCTGCCCCTCTGGGTGTAGAGAAATCTCTGCTCTGGCACCTGTAACACCTCCTCTTCTCTTTCTTCACTGACCTTGGTGTCTGCTGGGTTTCCACATTTTTCCTCAGCTCTCGCAGCTGCTGTGCACTGTTTCTTACCCTTTCCTAAACACATTTTCATCAACACACCACTGGCTTTGCTGGTGGGATCAGCTTTGACCAGCAGTGTGTCCTGTTTGGAGCCAGCTGAAACTGACTGTGCAACATAGAACCAACCCCAGTCTATTCTCACAGAGAACATCCCTGCAGCAGCCCCACAGCCCCCATCCCTCCTCAGTACCAAACCTTGTCACACGAACCCAACAACATACTATGAAAAATAAAGCAAGAGCTGTTTTGCCCTGTTTATTCCACAAAGTCTTTCTAAAGTCACTTGGAATATTTGTTTTCTTATCTTTGGCTTCTATGGATTTACTTAGAAGTGAAAAAAAATAGTAGCAACAAAAACTTGGAGGCAATTTTAGCAATAAGAGTGGGCAAAATGAGAGCGCTGCAGGATAAACAATGAGGTGAATTTTTACTGTAGCTAAGATACTAGGAGAAGAAATTGTTAAATAGTTGATAGGTCCAGACAAGTGTGAATCTTTTTAATATGAATGAAACCTGGTGCATACAGAGTTGTAGGAAAGACTGGTAAATGCTCTATTTTGGTACTGAGATTTAATTGTCAATATAAAATTAGTAAATAGGCAGTTTTCTGCAAGAATTTTATGCATTAAAATTTATCCTTAAAACAGGTAATTTCAAAGTTATCTGGGCAAGACAAGTGAGCGAAAAGTGAATTTACTGGAAACACAGATAAAAATGTGTTTGATGCCTAAAACCAAGAAAATTGAGCAGAAATGTTGAGCTAAATTGTTTGTAATTCTCTACTGGATTCCTGTATTTACTCAGAAAATCATCCGCTGAAAACTAAGCTGTGTGAGGTTTACTCACACATTTTAACATAACACATAAAATTATTAATATAGCCAGAAACAGATTTTAATATTGACAAAAGTCAAAAGAGCTTGAAAAAAAATTACAATACAATAAAATAAAACAAAACAAAACAAAATAAAA
>WYDI02005968.1:0-53064 GCA_009867235.2 Psittacus erithacus
ATCTCCCAGTTCACATCCTGGACATGACGTGCTATGGTATGGAATACCTCTTTGGCCAGCTTGGGTCAGGTGTCCTGTCCCTGCTTCCTCCCGGCTCTCCCTCCTCCCAGGGCAGAGCATGAGGCTCAGAAAGTTCTTGATAAGTGTAAACATTCTAAGCAGTAGCCACAAACATCGGCACCATCAGTACTGTTCCCAGACTGAAAGTCACAAACACAGCAAGCACTGCACCAGTCATCATGAAGGACAAAAATGACTGCTACTGCTGAACCCAGGACACCTTTAGAGGGCATTACCCCAATACTACTCGAACCAACCAGCAGGTCTGACACAAAACCCATGAGGTATTGCTATAGACACCCTATCAGAAAAAAGTAAAAATAGTTCAACTTGTCCCCAAGTGCTAAAAGACACTCTTCTATGGCAGACCCAGATTAACAATTCAGGTGCCAAAGTAGACTACATTTCAGAAATCATTGACAAAGCTCCATCTGGGCAACTCCACACCAAGACAGGAGTTCATGTGTTGCATGACAGTTTAATCTTCATCCTTTACCTGAGGAATGGCTCTTGAGCAGCTTCTCCATGTGTATAACATGACCGCATATTCCTGACCTTCTTCTAGCATTTCATTCTGTAAGAAAGACACTCAATATAATTAGGCATTGTAATAAAAAAGGATTAAGCACACTTGTCTTCCACCATTCCAAACCCTTGTCCAGACAAACCTGTTTCTCTTATCAGTGTATCTACAAACACATACGTATTGCAAACTGAATGATACATCATACTGTATGTAAAATAATATTACCATAATTTATAGGCTTAGCTAGCATATTACATGTATCAGAGCTGAACAGCTACTGATGTCCATCTGGGCTATAATCCACTGGCCAAAAAAAATTTCCATTAATTCCCAGTCATCTGTTTTAGCACCTAACCTAATTCTGAGAGAATTCACATGACCATCTTCTCACCACTTAAGACAACAGATACCTGTCAGATCACTAATCAACAACTACAGCAATTATGCTTACCTAACGACAAACATTATTATCTCCCCAGATCAGATTGGTTTTTTGTGTTGTTTTTTACTTCCCCAAACTAAAGAAACTGTGATTTATAAATATAAATAAAAATACTAATACTAATCTGAGGGAGGAAGGTGCTGGGGTGGTGTTTGTTTTTCTTTTTAAACTCAGGCACTGCAGGTAGAATGGTCAAGGATGAAAGAGTCGGCACATGCAGAGCAATATTCTTCTTTACATGTCAAAGGAGAGGTCCAACAATATCCAAACAATCAAAACAGGTTAAGGAGTCACCAGCTAATTTTAAAAGTAGACTGGCGCAAATTTACATGATTTTCAGTTGCATGTAATCAGGTACTTAATCTGCCTAATTCATCATCTGTGAAGTGGCCTCTAGAATCATAGGACATATTAGTCCTCATTTTCCAAGAATGCCATGAAATGGGAAGTTCAGTACAGACCAGCATTTGCAGCCAGCAATTTATTTTGTCTCCCAGAACAGCTACACCATTAGCAGAGACGGAGTTACCAGCACGAAGTTTCATCTCCCACAGTGGAACTCTTAAAAATTGCAGAACACCTTACACGGAAGCATGCCAATAAACCACTAACATATGTACTTCTTAGTGAGGAAGCCAACAAAAACCCTTCAATGCTACTGAACTGGCAAAGAAGTAGTGTAAATTCTGGAGGATGGAAGGTAATTTTTCCCTCAAGTTACAGCAGCTAGCTGTAAGTACAACCAACACCTCAGAATACTGGAAAACAGCACAATGAAATTAAAAACTCCTGAGCAACACCGGCTGACCAAGAAGAAAGACAATCTTAAAATTATCAAGAAGTAGATGTGTGAAAAAACAAGTGTCACACATCTTTTCATCTTACTGCCTCCTGGAAGTGCTGTAGGTAACCTGGTGTCTGGTTTTCTGCGGCCACAATTCTTATAATGAACTGCATGAAGACATGTTCCTCTCCTTTTATTTCAAGTAATACAAAAGTCTGTATCTGAACATCCACTTACCATGCTAGAATGGACTGTAGCTTGCTCAATGTATCTTGCAATGCCAGTGACAAAAGCATTTCTGTCTTCAAAATTAGTGTTAAAGTTTGGCTGCAGAGAAAGCAAGACACAGAATTAAATCTTTGGTAAGAAAAAGAATTTCTATATAGATTGCAAATACAAACACACTCTGGGGTTTCTGTTTCCTTTTGGGGGGGGGGGCATTCTGAAAAGCACATATTCTTTTTCTTAACAGCAATGGGAAATGGAAAAACTCTTTTTCCTACAATGACAACGTACCTGGTAAAGCAGAGATGATGGTGGGGGTTCAATACATGGTTGCTGATCTGGCAGTGGTAATTCTTCCAAGAGGTCTACATTGGACAAAGCATCCTCCAGTGTTACTTGAGCAGTCATTTTGCCCCTGGTTAAAAAAATACATACATATATATAGATATGTATATGCACACATATAACATGCATATGTTTGCTATAGACACAGAAAACAAATTAGTAATATGAAAAGCAAGGAGCTATTGTTGAGGAAATGCGAAGTTTCCCTTCAACCATAATTGGATGGAAACAAACTGACACAGTTGGTTTTATGAGTTTTAAAAAACACTTTTAGGACTAACACCCTCCCTCCTTACTATTACGAGTTGAGAAATGTTTCTCTTCCTCCATGCTGGACACCAGAAATACATTAAAAACAGAGGAAAGGATGACCTCTAATGCTCAGTTTTGAGCCAGTGTGTATTCAAGCCTTTATGCACAGATACTACTATCAGGAAACCTGGCTGTCAAAAGGTGCCAGCAGTCTCCAGTGGTTTGTGTCCTAGGACATCCAGATCTGCTTTGGGTGACAGAGAGCCCCCAAAATTCTGAGCGTCATGGCAACCTCCATGCACCTCCCAACTGCTGCCACTGCATGGGGGTTTGAACCAAGAAGAGCAACAAGAAGAAATTTTAGGAAGAAAGGGTCTTGGTCATCCACTTTTGTATAATGATCTATCCACCCTCCTTGGTGCAGTACAAAATTCCTCATTTTTAAGGTAACACTTCTAATCAAGCCGTCTCATTTTTTCTATAAGGTTTTGCAAGTTATTCTCCACTGAGAGAATAACCATGCACCTACTGTGCATGGAGCAGCTGAGCACTGCCTTCCACTCTAACTAGGAGGGCAGGAACACCGAACACCTGCACCCCAGAGGAGCCGGGCCCTGTCATCCCCACATGCAGGGGGAACGAGCAGATCTCACCCCAGCTTTGCCAGAAGCTCACTGCAAGAGGGTCAGGACAGGCTGGCGATCCCACCACTCGCTGCACTTGTAGTGGCTTGGCAGGAAAACCTCCTTACTTTCTCTTACCTAATTATGGTTTGCTGGGGGAAGCCCCACGGATACAGCAGCTTTACCTCCAAGGAAGAGCTCAGCTGGCAAAAAAACAAACAAAACCCAGAGCAAAGAGAAGGAAGCAACCAGAAGTGATTACTTCTCTACCTTCAGAGATCAATCATGCATCCTAAGCCATTGCCCAAAGCTAACATGCCATATATGGAGAAAGCTTGCCAGCAACTTTAAACAGCCACCATTGCAAAGGTCCAGGGGCCTTTTGGTTCTTAAAACCCCAGCCCAACGCTTGCTTCAAGCCTGAACACATGAGGGTTTGTTAAAATAAACTAACAAATATTCATATTGTGCAATTTGTGATCCCTGCCGAAAAAGGAAGGACTGGACTGACAGGAGTGCTGGCTGGCCGAGCTGTGCTGGGACACTTGCCCAACACCTGCCTACACCCAGCTCAAGCTCTGTCACAAGAACCACAGTTATTCTCAAATTAGAGACGAGTAAAACCCACAGCATCATCCCTTCAACAAATAAACAAATGCCAAAAAACTTCTACGCCTGGGCAAAAGTCCTGCGAGAAGGTCAGACTGAACGGTTTTACCTTAGACGAAACAGAAGAGAGTTGCCATGAAGTCAGAGTATTTCACATTAACAGTATTCATTTTGGTCTGAGTATCAAGCTTTAGCTAAAAAAAGAAAACAACACTTTACATAGGTTAGTTTAACTGAGAGGCTTTTCCTCCTGTTCACCTCTCCTATCAAAGCAGAAGCACTTGGCTGTGCGGCCGCTCTGGGATGTGCCAGTGGCGGGACCAATGGGCTCATAGCCCTGTCTCCTGTTGCACTGCAGGACATCACTACAGAGGGGTGCTACGGAAAGTTCCTCCATCCATGCTCTAAAAACCATAGCAACTTACTACCTGTTTGTGCTGTTTCAGAAAGCACGCCTGCACACTTCTGGCCTCAGTATTTGCGACTGCACAAGAGCAATCCTCCAGCATCAGCATTCTATGTTTGGACTATCAGACTATGTTTGTTGGGGTTTTTTTTATACACTTGGAAAATAATTTAAAAATAGAAAACAAAGCATAAGCAAAACCAAAATTTCATTTCCCTTACACTGTCACCTATTTGACAGCACAAGCCTGGGAAATCCCTGTTACCTAGCCAGACGCACAAGTTAAGAAATAAAAGCTTCCTGCTGCCATCTGGGCTGTGAAAAGAAGTACAGGAAGATGCATTCTTCCCAGCCCTTCAGCATAATTTCCTAAAGACAGATCAGCATTTTTCCAACCAGGAAAACATAAGCAATTGGGCACAGACTGTTACAAAAGCCTTCTTGTTCTAATGTCACTCGCTGACAGCTCCACTTTGTAATTTTGCCAAAGGTATCCCATGTGCCTGATGTTTCTTTGGCTAAGTTCAATGTCCCTGTTCTCCAACTTTTTTACTCTGGTACCTAGCAAGACATGAAAGAGGAAGCAGCTCCTTCCTGCCCAGATTTGGCACATTTGCAAACGTTGCAAGGCCATGATTCACGCTTCCCCTCTGCCCCAAAAGAGGTGAACACCAGAGGTTTGACAATGGCAGTGACAGGGAGGCAGCTGGAGCTTGAGAACGCTCTCACCATGTTAGCCAGGAGGCCACATCACACAGCCAGGTGACACCACCACACAGTTCATGCCACCTCCCTGCATGATGTGCTACCCCTGGGGCCAGGACAGAAAGTATTTCCTTGAAGGTTATTCTTTTTCTTCAGTTCTGAAGAGGATGAGCACTGGGAGGGTCTGACTTGGTCAGAAGAGTTGACCTGTGCTGTGGAGAAGCTCACTGAGCTACCTCCATCACATTTTGTCCACGTGAAAAAACAAACCAAAAAACACCAAATCTTAAAGCTCCCCTCAGCATTGTTTACATTTTCATTTCAAAAAGAGCTGGATTATCACTGAAATCCATTCAGGCAAAAGATTTGCCAATCTATTTTAAATGTCATGGTTCTGTACTGTTGTTCTCCGCCAGGCAACTGCAGGGTAAGCAGTGCCCTGCTCACAACAAATACCCTGCTTTGGTATTTAAAAGGAGATGACTTTCAATCCTGGCAGGCACATCATTTCCATATCTCCATCCTTACAGAACAATGCCAAAGTCTTTGTAAAAGATCTACACTCTTAATTCCAAGCATATCCGAAAACATGCAGTACGCATCTCTCAGCCTTGCGCTTCTATGCCTCTTGAGGCTTCAGACTACTTGAAAAAAAATATCAACAGGAGCAAATCATGGGGAAAAGTCTTTTAGACAAAAGAAGTAGAGAAAAAAAAAAAAAGGCCAAAATGAAAAAAAGACTAAATAAATAAATAAGCAAAAAAGGTAAGGACTGAGAAAGCAGAGAGTAGAGAAAAGAGCAAAAGATCATTAACTTCAGAATCACTGTGAGAGGACTGTAGTAACTGTATTCAGCTCTTAAGCTCAAAGGTAAAAAAAAAATCCCCAAATTCTAGGGAGTTAAGTAGTTATCAAAAAAACTTTAAGCTTTTAAGATTCCTTCCAGTGACAGGATTAAGCAGGTCAGATTATTTACCAAAGAGAAGATCAAAAGAACTCAGGAAGTCAGTCTACAAATAGCTAAAACAGGAAAATGATGCTTGATGATGAGATAATTCTTATACATATTGAGCAGTGGTGCACGCAATCCAACAGATGTAACTTGCAGCTAGCAACCAAGTTAAATAAAAATGGGTAAAGCAAATGAACTTAAGTAACTAGGCTTCTTGAGACCATGTTATAAATGCTGAAATTGCCACACAGTTCCTCTTCAGCCTCTGCCACAAAAACTTGGCCAAGACTTGCCCAGAAACAGCCTCCAATGACCTTAAGAATCTATCCAGCTAAGCATCAAAAAGACATTGATTCCTAACATTAAAAGTTCAACCTCGAACAACTGGGTTTGATGATATCTGATATCTACTTACAGATGAAAAATAAAGCCCTTTGTCACAAAAATTATCTGATGAAATTCTATGGCTGTGTTGACAAGATCAGGAGATGATGAGGACAGTATCATGTTATTAAAGAACATTAAAAAAAACAACACAACAACCAAAACCAAAAGGTTTATTGAGTATCCTGAAAATACACAGGGAAAGAATGGGAAGTAAGTCCTCTGAGAGGTACAAGAACATATACTGTTTAAATTACTTGCAAATTGGCATTATTCCTGGACTAAGACTGTCAAGTAACAATTCCCACAGAACACAGATAAACAGCACAATTTAGTCTTTTGGAAGAAAACAAAAAAAAAAAGAAAAGAAAGCAAAAGTAGATAGTATCAAGCTACAGCAAAACAACTTTTCTTTGGAAGATTTAGACTACTACACAGCAGGCAGACGTTCACTTTATGGCAATTGCTGCTGTCCTTTTTGGAAAAAGAAGTAACAATGTCAAATGTTCCTCAGATAAACTAAAATAATTGAAGTCTAAATCCTATAGCTGATAGGCACTTTTTTCTTTGCATCACTCAAAGATTTGACACTTGAGCACTCTCACCTTGAAATCTGTAAGGATTTATCCTCACGTAACCATCAGAGAGGTAATCCAGCAGTCTCCCTCCTTGAAACAGGGAGTCTTGCAGCAGGTAATGATCTGGACACGGTGACAATTTCATAGCATTGTAAAATAGTTTAGGCTGGAAGGAACCTTAAAGATCATCTAGTGCCAACCACCATTTCCAGGTGTTTTTTTTTTGCTGTCAGCTCCTTACAGCACACTTACTGCTGCATACTGGCAAGATCAGGCAATAGACACAACCAGATCTATTGCTACCAGTGCTCATCTGACAGAATCAGAGTCATTAGGTTTGGAAGGCACCTCTAGACATCATCTGGTCCAACCACCCTGCCAAGGCAGGGTCACCTAGAGCAGGTTACGCAAGAAAGTGTCAGGCAGGTTTTGAATGTCTCCAGAGGGAGACTCCATGAACCCCCTGGGCAGCCTGCTCCAGTGCTCTGCCACCCTCATCATGAAGAAGTTCTTCCTCATGTTGAGGTGAAACTTCTTGTGCTTTAGTTTATGGTCACTGCTTCTCATTGTTGCTTCATTGGGCACCACTGAAGAGAGTCTGGCATCATTCAACTGGCACCCGCCCTTGAGATGTTTATATGCATTAATGAGATCCCCTCTCAGTCTTCTCTACACAGGCCAAGCTCCTGCAACCTCTCCTCATAAGAGATATGCCACCCACCCCTGACATCCTTGTGGTCCTCCACTGAACCCTCTCATAAGCTGTTCATGGACAGTGATTTCCTTTTACCATCAATGGCCAACAAAAACAAAAAACAAAACAAAAACCAAACAAACAAAAAAAACACACAAAAAAACCACACACACACACAAAAATTTAAAAAAAAGTATGAAAGAGACAATGACATAAAGGGGAATGCACTTTCTCCAGCTTAACTTCAGCTGAATTACCAGAACGTCCCCCATAGCCTGAGAGTAAAACAACTGTCTTTGTTCAGCTAAGTTTAGTTGGGTCCTCAAACTACCGTGGCACAAAGCACTGCAGCCAGCTGGTAGTGGTGAATTAAAAAGTGATGGATGAAATAACTTCTCCACTCATTCCTCCCACTTTTTTGGTGGGCTCTGAAAATGGGCGCTGAAAAATGAAGCTCCTGGACGAGCTGCCTAGACTGTCCCCATGGTAGCGACGGCAAAGCAAGCCTCTCCTGAGGCTCTATCCTCTTCAAAGCAGCCCACCTACCACTGTTTTCTCTTTTGACAGACCCTCTTCCCTCACTACCCCAGAGATAGACACCACCAGCTCTGGCACACTTAGCCTGGCAGGCAGGAAGAGCTGAATGGGCAAAAAGTTGAGCCACGCTGAATCTCAGAATGAGAACAGTGGAAGAAGCAGCAGCTCTGGCTAAACTCCCACTGTGATTAGCGTAGAAGTAACAGGGCACACGGGGAAACACAAAACTGCAAGTGCTTTTCCAGGAACAAAGCATAAAACGAAGTCACCGTTCAGAGGTAGAGGGCTCAGCATTGAAATGATCATAAACTCTTCAGAAAGTCACAGAACAATCTGGGTTGG
Organism: Psittacus erithacus; assembly: GCA_009867235.2. Classification (NCBI taxonomy): domain Eukaryota; kingdom Metazoa; phylum Chordata; class Aves; order Psittaciformes; family Psittacidae; genus Psittacus; species Psittacus erithacus. Next base: position 8,465 of record WYDI02005968.1, read on the forward strand.
AAAGGACCTTAAAGATCATCTAGTTCCAACCCCCTGCCATGGGCAGGGACACCTTCCACTAGACCAGGTTGCTCCAAGGGCCGTCCAGCCTGGCCTTGAACACTGCCAGGGATGGGGCAGACACAGCTTCTCTGGGCAACCTCTGCCAGTGTCTCGTCACTCTGACAGTAAAGAGCTACTTCCTTTATATCTCATTTAAGTCTATCCTCTTTCCATTTAAAGCCATTTCATTTGTATGAAGTCAAACCACAGGGACTTATTTACTCCATCATTCTTAAACACCAGTATCTTAAATACACATCTCAAAGAAAACAAAATTAAGAAATTCTCCAAAGTTTATGTTTTCAGTCATTTAACCAATAAAACTTGAAGTTTAAAAGGAGCATAAATCCATTCAAAATGCAGACAGTTACATTTCAAACAGCCTGAAACAGTTGAATTAAAACATACCCTATGGCCACTATAACTGCAGGGCAAGTTCCCACTGCTCAAGAGGAGATGAGAGGGTGGGCCCCCCCGTGTGGGCCCCCCCCACCCCGGTCACAAAAGGCTGGATCAGCAGTTCTGGGCTGCAGCTGCCAGACAGGGGCTGCAAGCTCTGAGCTGGGATCAGCAAAGCTTGAATGGCTCAAGCACGGTTTCCCTCTTTCTGTGCTGCTGGAGGAGTTACCACAGCATGTTCAGCAACGTGCTAGTGCAATTGTGTAAGTGCAAGGAGAGATGCTGCAGTGCATCCCACCTCCTGCTGCACAGAATGGGCCATGGTTGCACCCACTACAACGTAAACTCTTCAAACTAGCATAGATCCAACCAATAAGCCACATGCAAATATCAGCATGAGAATACAGACCAAGTAAGCAGAGGTGTTGGCAGACATTCAGGGAACTGTTTTTGGTAAGGCCGTGCTCTATGTAACTGAAAAAAAATCTCAAACACTGAAATTTGTAAGTAGAAAAAATTATTTCATACCCAAAAAATTGTAGAAGGATCATGCCAAAGAGTGAGATAATGAAGGTGGAGTTTAAACAACTAACAAATATGGCTGGATTACAGAAACCTTAGAACATTTTACGACTTGGCAGCTGAGAACAGTTTCATTTGACTGAAAACAGGTGTTGGGAAGGGATGCTCCCTGCATTCTTGCAGTCCACTGAACACATATTTTCATTTTGCTTTTAATTTGATGCATTTGATCTCCAAGTGCTTGTACATATTCCCAAGCTCAAAATAAAACAAAGAGGAAGTATGCCTGTACTTTAAACAGCACTTCCTTTGACACTGACTCTCTTCTTTCCTAAGTCTGCAAAAGCATCTTTGAGCCTTGAATTGAAACAGAATCTCAAGCCTGGCATGGATACTGAAGATTACGACTGCCATGAAATCCGTTAATTGAAATATATTATCCACATGAGTTGCTCTGTCTTTTAAATCAGGCATGAATAGATAGATAGACAGACAGACAGATAGATAAAGCTTGCCCTACTTTACAGAACACGATACCATGATGAAAATCAGGAAAATTCTATTTATAACATTTAAAGAGGGAAAGGAAAAGCATATCCTTCAAAAAGGAGGAAAAAAGGCATTATGCAGTTCATGCACAGGACAGAAATTAAGATAAATTTAAGAAGGTGATTGAATAGCCTGCTCAACTGAGGTCTATTGGACCAATCTCAGTGAACTCCTTGGGAAGTAATGACAACATTCCCACAGGAACAGTCTTGGTCTGCACAGCAGAAGCAGTTTTATCCCTATAGCAACACAACATTTTCAGGTTTTTTCTGTTCCATTGCATCATTCTTCTATGTTACTGGCCTGCAGAAAATCAATTAAATCATTTTTCTATGAAGAAAATTTGATTCAATATTCTGTGTAATGCTTCCACTCATGAAGCAAGGAAGTTTGTCTCTTCAACCATGAGACAAAAGGTCCTTGTGAAGAGAAAAGCTAACAAAAGGAAAAGATTTTCTCTTTCGAGATCATCACAATGATTACTTATCTTATTCACTTTTCTTTCAAACCTCCAAGATATAACTCTCAAAAATTCCCTTTTTGTTCTATTTTGATTAAACATCAAAAGCCTCAGCTGTTCAACTGCATACCTAGCAATGCAGACTAGCAGAAAACATTTAACAGGCTGATAACTAAAGTGCTTCAGAGAACAGCAATGCACTGGATCTCCTCGTTTGAATGCTCTTTTTCTGTTTTCTGGACAGCACAATTCCCCTTTTTGCCAAGGGGATCAGCGCAAGATGTTCCTTTCGGGACTGGAGCTCCTCTGCGTTCCTAAGCAACAGATTTGCATAAGCTGAAGGAGCACACAAAAATGCTTTTTACATCATTTACTGGCCTGCCTGATTAAAGTAAAAGGCAGAAGAAAGCAAATAGCAGCTGACAGTCCTTTGTGCAACAGATTTGACATACTGTTAAGCCTGCAAAAATACATCTGCGATTGGAACAAAAAAGAAAGGCTCAATAAGTGCAAAAGAGAAAACAAAAATTCTGGCACTGAATTATCCCATGCCAGCACCATAGTAAGTCCCAGGAGAATGGCCACATAATGGAAACAGTTGATTTAGTATTAGACTCCTAAGGGGTGGTGTGGCTCACATCATTAACTGCTTTGCTCTGCCACTGGAGAGGTACGTGGTAGGAAGCAAGCTTCCAAGAGCAGACACAGATTTGAGGAAAGGTAAGGCTAAAGCACAGAAAATCTTATTTTGGGAGTTTTTGTGTTGGGGTTTTTTTTGTTGTTTTGTTTGTTTGGGTTTTTTTTGGGGGGGGGGTTGTTGGGTTTTTTATTATTATTATTTTTTATTTTTTTTTAGAAAAATCTCAACTTTCCAAACTAAAAGCTCTTTGTGTTAAGTCAGAGTGAATTTTTCACATGGCAAGCAATCTCCATCTCTTTGCACAAGCAAAACCTATGCTACCTACCTACACTTCCAGTACTTAAAAGGGACCTACAAGAAATCTGGAGAGGGACTTTCTACAAGGGCATGCAGTGCCAGGACAAGGGGGAATGGCTTTAAACTGGCAGAAGGTAGATTTAGATCAGATATAAGGAAGAAGTTCTTCACTGTGAGGGTGGTGAGGCACTGGCACAGGCTGCCCAGAGAAGCTGTGGCTGCTCCATCCCTAGCAGTGTTCAAGGCCAGGTTGGATGGAGCTTGGAGCAACCTGGTCTAGTGGAAGGTGTCCCTGCCCATGGCAGGGGGATTGGAGCTAAATGATCTTTAAGGTCCCTTCCAACCCAAAACATTCTGTAATTCTGTGTATCTACAACTGTGCAAACAAGGTTCAAGTGCTCAGATACATCAGTTTTATCAGCTCAAAAAATGAAACTCTGCAGTATCAGATACATCAGTAAGCAATTACCAATGCAACCTAAAAGCCAGGCTTTCCTGAGTCACACAAGATAATCAGGGTCAGGAGGACACCATGGCTAACAATGCTGTCATGTAGCTGAAACAACACACTGATCACCAGCACTCATGGCAATTGGTCATGCTCATCAAGTAACTACGGGTGTTCCCCTCCAGTGTCCTGGATTAATTCAAGCACATTTCCAATGACAGGGAGGCCTGATACTCTACCATCATCAGAAGTTATGAACAGGAATGCTCAGGCTCCTCAGATGAAGCCTACATGGAGACTGGTGAGCTCTGGTAGGACAGAATCATCTTCCTTGATGCCTGCCACCAGGTGCAAGTCTACTAAGTACTACTTTCTAAAGTATCAGTAAGAGAACTCTCCCACAACTGGAGAACACTGTGTAACCCTAGCACTCCCATATCATAGTGCAAGGCTGAACTCACTATATTCTTGCTGGCAAGTTAGCACAAGGGTGCCTTTATCTTTTCTGGCCTGCCAGCAGCAGCCCATGGATGAGCACATACTAATTCTACAGTAGCAGCAACTAACAGAATGATGCAGCAACTAATGACCACATATTTCAATAGGCAGCCTGGTTAGTACTATGTATCTGCAGTATCATTCCACACCTTGAAGTTTTGGGGGAGATGCAAGTTCCTGATGATAAAACAGAGTCAAATAGTATCCCCATGCAGGAACCTCACAGGCAGTGCAATGTACACACTTCAAAAAATGGGAAACCAATTCTGCTCATCCCTACTTGTTTTATTAGGGAATCCATTATGATGATATGGGAAAAGCCTAACTCTGTAAAGTTGGCTCCAAAGGCATCCCATGTATGTGAACAAGGAGGGAGGGCCGTCTCTGCAGCATGCACCCCACTCTGCAATGGCAGTTGTGCTACAGGAATTCACAGAAGGGTTTTGCTTGGGTTGTTTTATTTGTGTACCTAAGCCTGAAGCCCAAGATATAAGTCACCAATATAAAATATTGGGGCTAGATGGCTGAGGAGGTTTGTGTTAATTTACTAATTAATTCTTACAGAGCTGAGTTAGTTCTGAGTCAACATGGAAACAAATGTATTAATCCTAACCTTCTGTACATATTAAAAACCCTTTTGCAATATCTGGCCTCTCTTCAGGCTGGAATGAAGTTAAAGATTGAACTGTTGTCTCATTCTAGGTTTCGTGTGCTGAGTTCTGTTTTGCCACACTTATTTGCCTCGTCCCTTTAATACTCCATGATATCTTTGAGTTGCACCAACTGCAACTTACATTTTGTTTGTCCTTCAGTTTTCAGTTCTTTCTTCTTATTGCTTTTTGACTAACTCCCTCCCTTTCTCTTTTTCACACTCTCTTTCTCTCACACTGTTCACTCTTCCCCTCTTCTGTTGTTTAATCTTCTTGTTTTGCTGGTTTGGTCATTTTGCTGTCCCGCTGCTGTTACCTCCTACAGCTGTCCTCAATATGCATTTCTTCTATACCTCTGTTTCTAAGTCTTCCCACTGCTGCGTGGATGTGTGAGGAAGCAATGCTTATGGCATTGCTTTGGGCAAGACCACATCTTGGCAAGGAAGCTAAGCACTGAAGCACAGCAATTCCGGCATGTTCGGTAGTTGTGAAAAGTGCTCTCATTTCTTAGCAAAGATAAGATTCCCAGTGTAAGGATTCTGCAAAGAATGAGGAAAACAGCAAGAGCAATAACCACCCAGAAAGAAGAGGAGGAAGCATGTGCCCATGGAGTTAGCCTGGCATTGCTCAGACACAGCACCTTTCATCCTGCAGAAAGGATACTGTCACAGATTGCTCATGCCTATTCAACACAGGTTTGGTTAATTGTCCTTTGTATTTGGTGTGGAGGGACTGCTAGCACCTTAAGCAAAATGGGCACACCTGTGTGTATATGCTGAAAGAAGTGATTGATAGTGGGCTCAGCACCAGTCTGTCATGAGAGGTAATGGAGATGAGAAACAAAGATTAAAAGACAAGAGTCTGGAAACTTCAGATTTAAATCTAAGCAACAACACAGCCACTCGGCCTTAGACACACTGTTCATTTAAGCATCAGAGCTTTTGAGCTGTGCTTTCATTTCACAGGACTAGTGGAAGGTGTCCCTGCCCATGGTAGGGTGATTGGAACAAGATCATCCTTAAGGTGCCTTAGCCCAAACCATTCTGTGAGTCTATGAAATAAAGAAATTAAGAATAAAACCTTGTTTTCTCAGGGGAGGGGAGGACCGCGCTCTTTTCCAGAGCCCAGTTCCAGGCATGGTTTCTTCAGGGTCAGCCCGAAGAAAACCACTTCTCTGTGGAGCCCACCCAGCAGAGCCTCTGCCTGCACAAAGGCCACCAGCCACAGAATCACTGGGGGCAGCCCCTCCAGCCTCCTTTGGCAGCGCCTCTGCATTACCCATCCAGCTATGTCTGCAGCATACACACCCGGATAATATGACAGGCATTAATTATATCCAGCAGGTTTATTCTATGCAAACCTACAGCTGAAGCTCTGACTTCAGCACTGCCTTATTTTAACTTTAAAAAGTAAACAAAGACTTCAATAAAAATGACTAAAATAGAGGCTGTCTGCTGGCATTCTCACCACTTCCCTCTACCTGTAAGTACTTAGGAAGTCAACAATACAACACTGCTTTCACCTAAGCAAAAAAATTACACTGCTTTATCTGAAAAAACAGTTGGAAGATATTTTAGGCAAATTTGTACTATTCATGCTTATTTATGTAACACCTGAAGCAAAAGGAGAAGGTAAAATTCTGAAAACTACAGTGTTTAAGTAGAGGGGGGGGAAAAAAAGGAGAAAAAAAAGAAAAAAACCAAACAGGCTTCTGAAGCTTTTTAAAAAAAAAAGGAAAGAAAGAAGTACCCTATGTGTATTTCAAGGATGAGGAGGAGAATCAGATAAGAAGCAAGTCATAATAGTTCTCTTTAAAAAAAAGGAAATATTACAGGACAGGGTGAAGAAGAAAATGGAAATAAGCAAATAGCTTTTAGTTTCTTAAGCTTTCTTCCTCCTCTAAGAGAGCTCATCATCTGTAACCAACATTTTACACTTTCATTTTTATACAACACATGAAAATATGCAGTTTCAGTGAAAATTTGTCAAAAGCTTTACTTCCCATATCACCAGATCAGCATCCACATCTATCTTGAGCAATGTGTCATGACACTTCACCTAAACTTTACATTCAGAATGCATAATTCAGTGTATTCTCATTGATTTAATACACCAGCAAACCCACTTAAAGTAATTAGAGCTAAACTGAAAGAAGACTATAAATCAAGTTCACATCTACAGCATTTTTCTTTTCTGCCAACAGGCTGTCCATGTCCCTGTTGGAACTATTTTAAAGTGACATACAGCACTATCATATTTTTAGTTAAACCCTAGAAACAAGCGGCTTGTACCGACACTGCATAAAGAAAGCATCTCCAAAAGCTCCTCACACCATTTACATAGCTGAAATCACTACTTAGGCACATCTACTCTCAAGACTCATGTCCTAACATAAAACCACAACACTGATTTTAAAATCCAAGTATGTATTTCTAAAACCAAAAGCATCATTTAACTTTTTGCTTTTACTTAACACTGTATTGATTCATAAGGTCATTGCTGAGACCCAACCCTGCAAACTACAATCTCCCATAAGTGCAAATCTACATGCTACCCAAATTCTCAAGATGCCTTTCAGTGGAGGGAGGGGAGGAGGAATGGCATTTTTTGCTCCAAAGTAGCAATTCTTGGCTTTAAAAATCTGCTCGGTCATTCTACTACCACCTGACCAATATTCCTGAAAAACCTCCCTGCAGAAACCAGCCCTCTGAGAGGATTGCCAAGAGACACCCCATTAAACTCAGAAAATCTCCCAGCGTCTGGCCCAAGCATGGAGAAAGCATGCAATTGTTTTCCATGAGTAACATGTTTGTAAGCCAGGAGTGCTCACAAACCAGGGAAAGGAGGGCACCACTGTCTGCTGCCCTGGCATTTACCTCTAGCAAAAGCAAGAACAGAAGCATCAGTTCCTCATGTGTTACCCAATTATTTGAAATAAGAAAAGATTTATTCAAGTTAGGAGGTAGAACCTTCCCCTCTTACATTCAGTTTAAGCTGTGCCTGACCAGGCCACCTGTCCCTGCAACACACACACAGAACCACAGAGCAACTAATCAGCTGAAGGACCACCATATTCACCTTTACTTCTCTCTGGTTACTGAGCAGCATTTAACAGGGACTTCACAGCAAGACTTACAGGGTTGCAAACCCACATCTGGCAGATCACATCTGGATAAGACCCACACAGGAAGTGCCTAGCAAGCAGCTTATTTAGCTGCAATGGGATTTCCACACCAAGAGCCCTCCCTGAGCTCAGTGCCTCACCAGGCCACGAGACTGATGCCCCACCAGAGTCCCTGTTGGCCAGAGCAGAGGTCTGGCAGAATGGAGCAGCTACAGAAGATGTGGAGAAGGGATATGGCATCAGGGTACAAGTGCTGCTCCTAGTTATCCCTGGGAAGAGGGACCACCATCTCCCACATGGGAAGGCTTGAAGAGCTGGGCTCCCTCCCCATCACCCCCAGCCAGATCTGCTCTCCACTCCGCTGCCACAACCTTATATCACCTCTCCCACAATGGTCTCTCTCTAGAAATGCTACACAGCTATAAATTCACTTGCTGTTCTGCTGACAGTCAGCCTGCGGGGAGGGGGAGTTCTGCTGAGGTAGCAAATGCCTGACAGTTATTTGTGCCATACCCACATTTACCACAACCCTACTTTTTGCAGCTAGAAGTCCAAGACTGCCACTTTTCCCAGAAAAACACTGAACTGTCTGAAGACAGGATTTCCTCTAAACATTTAGGAATGCACATATATTTACAGGCATAAGAGACAGAGAGCAAACAGTACATACTGACACAGAGGAAAATCTTTTAAGTCCTATGAAGAAAACAAGCTTCAGATTTTTTCACTGGTGTGTTTGAGAGATAAGGAGATCCCAGAAGATGAGTTAGGGCAGTTTTGGTGCTAAGAGACAGAAAGACCATCTGCTATTTTTCACCCTCTTATAGCAAGTCTCATCAATGCATTATACATTAATTTTATCACTAGAAAGGCGGGTGGTGTGGATTAATGGAATTATACTTAAACCAAGCAAATCAATACACACTCTCAGTTACCAGTATTACACAGCATAGCACATCCCTGAGCCCTACACACGTCAGTACCTATGGGCAGATGTAAAGAATCCAAGGGCAAAGTAAGGAAGAAGCCTAAACTGATGTCCATGGCTTACAACATAAGTACCATTACTAAGTTCTCAGTAAGTTTTTGTCAGTATACAGTCACATTTCACAATGTTGAAAAGTTCTTCTTTCATGTTACTGTGGCAGATCTGCACACCCGCGCCCAAAAAAACCACAAGCATAGGTGGCTTTCATTTGTTATGCATTCAAGTAACAATGTAGCCAAAAATAACAAAATGCCCCGCAAGAATATGGCCTGTCAGAGGCCACTTGTAACAAAGTATATTTTCTAAATATCAATAGTTTCCAAATCTGTTATATTTTCTACTCTCTTCGCCAGCGCGATCTGACTGAGAGACCGTTTAATCATACTGCCATGTGCACGAGTGGATGGATCCATCTACTTCGCTGGCCATTCACACTGGGGTTGTGTCAAGCTCCTGCAGCATCTCTAGGTAAACAAGCACTTAATTTGAAACAAGAATAATTGCTTTTTAAGTTGGGGCTTGCCGTAGTAACTACAGCCACTTGAAAACATATAAACAATAAAAATACAGAAACTGCTTCAGAAGAAGCAAAACCAGTCATACAGCTGACTTCGGATTGACTATGGTGTAACACACTGCCCAGCGTAAAGGTTTACTTGTTGGTGCAGCAAAGGAACCACATGAAGAACTTGCCCCAAGAACACAGAGAAATGACTGTAAAATGAAACAGTCTTGATACACACATAAATACCTGCTAAAATTCACTGTATTCTGTATAGCATTGCAAGCTATTCCAGGAGCTTACAGACCAAAGGAAGAACAAAACCAAAGCCAGGAAAAGGAGCTTTGTGGGGATTTTTTTGTTTCATCTTTTTGTTCTAACTTCACAGCTCAAATCCAGCTACCCTGAAGCTTCTACATCAGCCTGAATATCTTGGAAATCTTTGAGAAACAAAACAAGAAGTAACAATCAGGTGATTCTAAAAGAGCTATGACAAGATTGTGAAACCTACCCTCAGGAAAAAGCCACCTCCCACAGAAGAGTAAATAAAGTACTAACTAAAACTTGAGGAGTATATCAGACAGACATACTCCTTTATAACTTCTAACATAACACACATAGCTGGAACAGCTGCCTGTTCATTATTTAATTACACCATAAAACCTGTGTAATGGCTCAAGGGAATTTGTGGGTTGATCCCACTTCTGGAAAACTGAAAAACCAAGAATTTTGCCCGTATATGCTCTGGGCATTACAGGTACACCACTAAAGGATTATCAGCTTTTTAAGTCACATATTCAAAAGCTCAGAACTGAAAAGTCTGGACTGACTGTGGAACACTCCCTCTCTTACAATGTAGATTTTCAATTATTCCAAAAGGACTCATGAAATCAGCTCCACTTAGGTTTAAATACAGTGATATCTGCTAAGTGAGAAGTTTTAAATTAACACATTTCAAATACCACTTCACTGTCCTCATCAAGACGCTCAACAGGAATTGACCAAACCCAAGGTCTGTGAACAAAACGCACAAAGTCTTACTCATCTTCAGCAGGGCAGTTTGGGGAAGGGAAGTGGGTGGTTCTCCTAAGATTCTTAGGAAGGTTTATTCCCCTCCAAAAAAATAAATCAGGTGTGGCAATCAGAAACCCACAAAGTACAATCGAGATATTCCATTAAAAAACAAAAAGAAACCACAAACCACCAAACAAAAAATCCCAAACCCCAAGCAAACTAAGCTGCTGCAGAGAAAGACTACTGACTACATTTCTTAGAGGACAAGCCAAGCAAGTTTTGATGATACCGAACTAAGCCTTCCTGCTGTACCCTGATGCTGTACAGGCTGCTTCCAAATTCCTTCTCCTTCCTGGCAGCTACAAAGTCAACTGGCTGCCTACACTAGCCAGACTTCACAGACCAGTTGTCTGGGAATGCTTAAAGAGCCTTTTACATTATTAGATTAGGAGAAACTCTGTGTTTACAAATGCAAGAGTTTTTAAAAGGTTAAAGTAGGGCTTAAATAAAGCCAAGAACTAGAACTCTGAAGTAAGGACTAGTGACGCATTTTCTAGCGCATAGCTAAGAGATATTCAGTCTGAGCATAAAACAGTTTGTGTAAGTGCAATTACTATAAACATAACGCAGACGTCACAGAACTGCATTACAACATCATTATAAGTTCCACTTTGAAAAGCATGCTAACCAGCAACACTGCATGTGTACGTGTTCAGCAAGTTTATTATAAAAGTTATGGTAAATAAGTAACTGGAATGCAATAAGGACCTGAGTCGCTCATTAGCCTAAGCTTCCAATTTCCCACAGCTTACTGCAAAGCGTGGTATGACCTTCTAATTAAGAAGTTCCTCCAGACAGCTTTCCTCCCCCTCCAACACACACTCTCCAGCCACCACTTCAGGCAGACTGGCAACATCCCACAAAGACAACTTCCTCCGCATCGCCTCCCTGGCACAACCATTTACATGTCTAAATGCTACTCAAACCTGTCATCAAACAGCGCAGGAACAAAAACCAAGGCAATAAGAGCCCACTGAAAGGCAGGGCTGCTGTTGAACCACAGGAATACTCACAGAGATGAAGTGCATGTTTACCTTCACCTCCTTGCTCCTCAGAGACAGGTAGGAGATGGATGGGGTACCGACGCCCATCAGGGTAGTTTTGTGCTTACACCGCCACTCTCCCTTGCAGCATCAGTTATTTTAACTGGGTAACACTCAGCTTCCTCAAGAGAAAGTTACTTTATGTAAATCTATGCATCCTTAGACACTAGATCATCTCATTCATCTAAAGAACGGCACGGACTTGCATTAGGCTTTTTACTTTCACTTTTTTCCCGTCTAATCCACTCCGGGACAGCCTAGGAAGCAGAACTCCAACCATCCCTGGTTACCGACACAAGAGCTATGCATGGCAGAGAACAAATAGGACCCCACACCCATTAAAAACACACTAAAACTGGCTTTTACCTACCTACCCCTGAGGCGTTACACACTGTCGGGGCCCACCTCAGGGAACGGCCACTTGCCTGTTGCCCGCCCCCCGGCCCTTCCCGCCGCCGGCCACACCAGCGCCTCCGAGACGAGGCCCGGCTCCGCCTGAGCAGCTGGGGACCAGCGCCAGCAGCAGAGCGGAGGGAACAAATAAATCCCAAAGGAGCGCACCCGGATCGCGGTCACCAGCGAGAGGACCGCGGGACTGCCCAGCACCTCTCACAAAGCGTCTACAAATGGGGGGGACCCCGCACCCGGATGGCCCCGACCCGCGGGCAGGCCGCTCCGGGTCCGGATTAGCGCTGCTCACCCTTTCACCGCCTGCTCCTGGGAACGGCGCTGTCCGGCGGCGGGAGGGGCCCGTCCGTCCGTCCGCCCGCCCGCCCGCTCGGGGGCTCCGATCAGCCCGGCCGCCACCGACAGTCGTGCTGGCCCAGGCGGCTCCGGTCCTGGGCCGCGCCTGGCAGGGAGTTTCCTGTCTGAGTCACTTCAACCAGGAGCTGCGCAGGGAAACACCCTTCCTGCCGCTCCAGCTCCTCCTCCTCCTCCCGCCTCATCCCAAACCTGCCCCCCCTTCCCAACCCGCCGGGCTCCGGCTCCTCCTCCTCCTTCCGCGGGGCGCCGGGAGCCGCCTCTGGACTTCGAAGGAGAGCGACTTTTTCTGCGCCGTACGTAAGAAGACGAACCTATACATCAGCCGGCCGTGCCCCCGTCGCACTGTCATTCAAACCAGAGTGCGGCCCGGCAGTACTATGAGGGCCCCGCAGGAAAGGCAGCGGCACGGGGCCGCCGTCTGCTTTTCACCTGAGTGTTTTCCACTTGACAGTTTTGGCAGAATGGCGAGGGGGAGAGCTCGGCAGTGCGAATAGAGGACCCAGCGTCAGGGAATGAAAGAGTATCCCGTAGGATTAAATCTCCCCTAGAGGGTGCTCATGCCTGTCTTTTTCATAACGAAATGCCACTGTTCATTCAAACTAAAAATAGAAGCAACACAAGAATGGCTATTTTCCACTGCCTGTTGCCAACCTCCCACCGCTTTTTTAATAAAACACAACAAATACATATATACTTGCTCATTTTAAACTTTGCTTACCTTTTCCATGTAACAGTTTCCCGTTTCAAGCTCTGTTTTTCACAGAATGGATTACGTTGGAAGGGACCCTAAAGATCATTCAGTTCCAATTCCTTTTCACTAGACCAGGCTGCTCAAAGCCCCATCCAGCCTGGCCTTGAACACTGCCAGCGATGGGGCAGCCACAGCATCTCTGGGCAACCTCTGCCAGTGTCTCACCACCCTCATGTGAAGAACTTCTTTCTTCCTTCCTTATATCTAATCTAAATCTCCCCTCTTTCAGTTTAAAGCCATTTCCCCTTGCCCTATGCTGCACTACAAAATGAAACTGCCAACTTTTTTCACTAAAGTTTGTCAAGATTGTTCCTTCCATCCACAATGTTTTGGCATACAGAATCCACAAACCCACTACATAGGGGTTAGGGGCAGTTGAGAGCATGAGAACTTCCAAACAGTTTTTCCTTGTATTGGACTGCTTTAAGTTCCATCCAAATTTGTATTTACTCTTGAAAATCTCCTCTAAGCATCAGCAAATTACACAGTACTACTATAGCAAGCAGCTTCAGGTCTCTGTCTTTAACAACTGTTAGTGGGACACTGGGCTATTAATGATTTTTGTGCTGAGGACTAGTCCTTTACTTCATATGTTGGTTGTTGTTTTTTCCCCAAACAAGTTTCCAGTGTGTTAGGTTTCCTCAAATAGCATCTACCAGAAAGTCTTTGGAAAGCAGGGATAATTTGCTAAACCCCCTAATTCTCTTTATTTCAGGTACTCTCTAATCCAATTATTCCACCCATTCCCTATCACCAAGGACTCCCACAGCTTGTGAAGAGGATCTGCATCATTGCAAAATGTTACTGTTACCATTCCAATGTATCATAGACCCGTCTTCACAGTCCTATTTCTCCCAGTGCTGCAATACAGCCTTTTCTAGGAAGTGGCTCCTTATCCTTCTCTGTCTGTATACATTTGCAAGCATTTTGAGTGCATAGACCAAATGAACGAATTTCACCCTTTACAGCTCCTTATACACCTATCACCAAACCCAGCTCAGCCAAAACGACAAAACACAAGAGCTGGATGCTTTGGTTTCTAAAGTAAAACAACAACTGATATTTTCCAGTGCAATCCTCCCTAAGCCCTTTTCCACAAACCATGCCATCTGAGCAATAGCTGCTGATCCGAAGGACAGGCCCTACAATGCTCCTTCTAAAGGAACCATTTGTGTGGGTGAAGGAGCTACTTCCCAGTGCTGGAGCAATATGCCCTTCATCAGCATTCTTATACTCAAGTTTATAGCTACCCATAAGGTCAGATTAAAAAAAACACTGACAATGATGTGCAGCTAGTCAAGGTTTGTGTTGCTTTTCTATTACTTGATACTGGAATTGGAGGACAACCACATTTCACCATCTGGATGTCTGTGTTCTCATGTAACATGGCACTTACCAGAACCATTTTAAAAGCGCCCACTTCACAATCACTCCAGCTGCCTGATTTAATCCTGCAGCGCCCTCACGGCTCCCTGCTCTTCCCACTTTTGTGCAATTTAAGCACTGCAATGACAGTGCTTGATTAAAGGTGTTCAGGGGGTGTCCATGACCTGCTTCACCCTGTAATGTATCCATCCTTCTTAATTACCCCAGCCACACTGAATGTGGGCCTTCTGGGCCTAGCTAAATATACATGTATTCCTAATTGAGCTGTTAACCAATCTCCCATCACTAACTGGAAGTCAGGTGTGGTTTTTATGAGGCCAAGGGCTAGACTTGGGATTTCAAACAGCCCTTTCTTGGGTGGTATTTATTTAAACCTGGTATTTAACCCACGCCCATCAACAATCTTTAGTGAGATCCAGAACACTAAGGTACCATGCTCCTGGCAATTTATGTACGCGACACCTACAGCAGATGAACATCAGATAGTATGGCAGTAAAAAGCTAAATGCAATTGTCTGAAGACTAGATAAAGCCTTTGTTCAAGGCACCATGCTAGCCACAGACATCCACATGCCAATTTCCTGAAGTACAGCTATTTTCATTTTACTTTTGATATTTCTTTGGACTTTATAGTATTTATCCAAAGTCAGGAGCCCACAGGAATCCATGTAAGAGTTTCATCCCACAGCAGCCTGAGAGCTTTACCCAGAATCTTGGGGTGCTGCCTCAAGGTCTCTGCTATGTACAAGAAGCTGATGTACTCTCTGATTTTGCAACCACAGTCTAACCACCAACTCCCTGACAGACATGAACAAGTCTTACCCCTTCTTGATTCTATTATAAATCACATTCATTTTGCTCACGGATGCTAGAGCATGTACATTAGGCAATTCATCCCACCCACTCTCTACCCCAGCCCTGCTCTTTCTCTATCACTGGTAACTCTATAAGCTATCCAGCCTCCGAGATCTGTGATCCTTCCCAGCAATAAACACACAGTGCAGCACAAGCCACTGTACAACCCAATCAATACAAACTATATCAGTAAGGAAGGGTTTTTCTGCAAGTGTGCAAGAGTATAGGAGGAAAGCTGGAAAATTGTAAGTCTCCACAGTTAATAAGATAAAGAGCACATCAGAGGGAATTTATTTTTATATATATTTTTTAATCAGGCTGCAATTTAGAGACGTTACCTTTAATCCACGCTACCATGGAAACCACGCAACCAAGAACTGGTTGCTAAACTTCTAGGTACCAAAAGCTTGATACAAGCAGAGGTCCTCAAGGACCTAGTGGATAATTAGGCATTATTAAAACTAAACAGCAAAGAACGCATTAGAGAATTTACTAAGTCTGTGGTAAAATGTGGTCTAGAGATTATAGAAGCCAGAGGAAAAAAAAGGAGAATGAAGAACAGTACTGAGCCAGATAGATAAAGAGACAGAGTGCACCCAGAAATTAAAGATTACAAATGTGGGAATGAAGTATAGAGGAAACTGTGACAGTATCCAGTCATGCAGCATGCTCTTCTCCAAGAATTTTATACCCCTTTAGCAGCTTAGAAAGTTCAGTTTCTACATGCTTTGCTGGGTATTTTTCTACGCTTTCCATTAGCTAGACTTGACAACTTACAAAAGAACTATGACAAAACCCCCTTAAATCTATACACAAATGCAATAAGTTAGGCCTCATTCTTCTAACATCTTTGCAATTGCTTACTTGAAATTCCAGAAGTGCGAGTGAAGCATACTCAAATGCTAGGTCTCCTCTGTAAAAATGGAGATCTTTCAAAAGTTAAAATTCAAATTAATTCAGAGATAACTGATAAAAATTTGGAAACAGGGTCAAAAAATGTCCAGAAGGAATGGACCCAGGACAAAATCCAAGTAACAATATTGCTGTTTAAAAAAACCAAAAAAAATCAGTAAGAAAACATTACAAGAAAATTTGAGTAAATAAAAAGCTAAAATACCCCAAACCTCAGTAAAAGCCTTCTTTTCCAAACAAGTAAATAGCCATTTTAACTACTGCCAGGGGAGTGATGAAAAGGTCTTGGTGGCATGCGCACTGAAATGTATGGACTTGTTTTTCCATGGTTCTAAAGAAAGAGAAAAGGATGCCATTAAGGAAGACTCATTCAAGGGGATTTACCAGCTAAGTATTGCTGACACATAAAAAGTAAAGCATGAAGGATGTCTGTAACTAGAATCAGCCAACATTGCTACAGCTAGATATTCCTCTGTGCTTTGTGACAACAGAAGAGCAAACATTGGAAGCTGGCTGAAAAATGGTGTGCAGGTATCACCCACTTCCAAAATGCACAAAAGTCTCTCAGCAGAATAGAAGGTTAATTCCTAAGCAGGAAACTGGGTGAAACAGCAAAAGATTTCAGTTGCATGGGTCTTTCAGATAAAATAAGTAAATCTGCAAAGGGATTTACTAGGAATTATTATTTCAACAACATGAAGGATTGAAGCTTTTTTTTCTCCCATATCTAGTTAATATTATCCAAGGTAAGTCTACAAAAACCAGTAATGTCACTGAAGACATCCACTTTATAGAAAGGAGAAATAAAGCAGTTACTAGTTAGATTTTTTTAAAGCATAGAGTACAAGACATACACTCAAAAAGTAATGAAGCCGTGCATACAAGTGCTGGACTTCTTAGTACAGGTATGCCCTTTAAAACCATTATTAATCTATTCAGTTTTACTGAGTGAGAAAGAAGCAGTTAGAAAACATGCACTTGTCTCTAAACGCAATAAACAACAAATGGGAACTGGTCACGGCAAAGTATGAATTACTTCTGTCAACAGGTGCCCATCTACAGCAAAACACATCTGCTTGGAAAAGTATCATGCGGTAGCAGAGGGCAATACAGTGTTCTCCAAAGCAAAACCTCCACTCAGACAAACAAGGAAAAACATGCCATGAGGCAGCAGAAAGTTTCCCAGTGTTGCATTTCAAAAGGAAATGTATTTTTTTTCCCTGAAAACATTTTATGGCTATAAATTGGAAGAACTTTTTGAGATCTCCTGTTTAAACAAGAACCCCAATATTCTTTTTCATAGAAAGTAATTATTAGTTCACAGATGAAGAAAAACCAGCTTTATAATGAGCCACACAGTCCCACAGTCGGTAGTAATGTACTTCATTTACCTTGTAAAAACAGCCCTCAAACTCTAGGTTAACAACTGGATTTCAGCAGAAACACACACAACAGTGAAATTTCAATTATTAAATCTTTTATTTATTCAACTAAACAAATAGATAAATGGCTAACTAATGCCAGAGTTACTAAGAAATGCTCATGGGGAGGAGACAGGGCAAGTCACCTTGCCCAGAATATGTTCCACGTTTACTTCTCTAGAAACGTACCCTTCTGCACTACAATCTACTGCTTTACAAGACATCAGCTATCGAAGTAACGTTTGTTTGCAAAACACTTGGAAGGAGGAGAACAGTCAAGTCATACGTGGCCACCTCTGAGACATCCCAACAATCCAATAGTTAAAACTAATACATTACACACGGCGATCTTGATCCTACTTAAACTGACAAGAGTTACTGCTAAAATTAGTAGGCATTTGATCATTTAACATAAAAATATTGGTATTTTATGGTCTCAAATAATCCATTTTGATAAGTTAATCTTTCTTTTTTTACATCAGCTTATTTTAACAGTCATTACTGTTCCCAAAGAGTTCTTAAGAACCATTCAGTAAATAAGAAGAATGCTTCTTAGCCCTTTTTTGAAAGAAAAAAAGGCCAAAAATAAGCCTTCTGAATAGTAAAAATTGAGTCACACCATTCCCCTATGACCTATCCACAGCTGCAAAGTAATGGAAAAAAGTAAATCAGCAATTATTCCTAATTCAATGAAAAATAAATCCTTTTTACAACATGAAATACATTTTCTGTATTTCAAGTCAGATTGTTTACACAGGATGAATTTTACAGTGTACATGGTTTTTGATGCTGAAACATATACATACAGAGAAAAATACTGCCACAGCCAATAGACTTAAATACCTGTACATTATTTACATTTTCAACTATTTTACACAGCTCCAAACCCTCAGCGCCATTTAGCTATACATATTTCTAATTGGAGCGTAAAATGATTACAGCTTTTTAACAAAAGAATGTCAATATAAATGCTGCTTTCAGTTCTTTATCAATTCAGGGGACTCAGAACTTTGTTCCATGCCAGCCATTAGTGACAAAGCTAAAGATTCCACTGTGAAACAAATCATAAAAAAAGTAGTTAATATATGCATTGCAACAGCCTGGAAATACTTAGTGCAAAATTCAATTCTGTTTAAATTATAAACAGAAGTTTAAAAGCAAGATCCCAGTTTATTTTCTAAATTGTTAACACTTCAGGATTTAAGATGGTATGACATTTTATGGATCTCTGACATTTCAGACAATATTTCACCACTTTCATCATCAGTTACCCATCAGTTATTTCCAGCAGTAAGAACTGGTAAGAAATTAGCTCCTGTTTTTGAAATATTAACTGCTGAACACACATACACAAAAAGAATAAACATTGTGAGGGGTTACATGAAGTAAGCCATTATCACAGAAGGTTCTTGCACACAAGCTCTTTTAGACTGAATAGCAGTGATGTCAGATAATAATATTTAGAATCATAGAATTATTTAGGTTAGGAAAGACCTTTAAGATCTTCAAGTCCAATCATCAACCTAGCACTGCCAAGTCCACCACTAAACCATGTCTCCAAGCGCCACGTCTACGTGTGGTGTAGGAACCTGTTCGAATCTGCATCTACATTCCAGCTAACCCCATTCAACCCAAACTGGCACAGATTAGCTATTTAAGCTAGTATCAGGCTGCAAGTAGAAGCACAGATATGTCATCTTCTGCTGTTTCTGCTACAAAGGAAGCAACTTCCAACAAATGGACAGAGCCAAGAGGTTGGTACAGTTGCAGCTGAGATACCATAATACTAAAATTCTATCTGTTCAAGATAAATCACAGCTAGCTGTCATCCAACAACAAAAAGAATGCTCTTTCATGCCCTACAGAACTAAACTTATTTGTTTCACTTGCTTGGCTACACCAGCATCCCCTCATCAAGAGAACTGGTAAACTGAAGACAGCTGTCATTAAAAAGCATGGTACAAATACTCAAAAAAAATAATGAAGTTAACAAGTAGTGAGGCTTCATGTCCTTTGGAATACCTCGCAAAGTGAGATTCTTTAAGATGTACTGACAAACATTAAACCAGATTAAAATGCAAATATAGTCCCAGTACAGCTTGTGTCCCACTAAGTGCAGGTATGTGAAAAGCTTCCTGTACTTACAGTGAGGAAAAGAGCCTCGACAGACAGCTTTGTTGAGAACAGTTACAAGAAACATGTGACAGTTTTTAAAATCAGATTCCATCTTCTCTATGGATTCCATCCTACAAAACAGTTTAACAGATGAATTCTTAACAGACTACCCACTGCATTACCTTTAAAATATGAACAAAACTCCACAGTAAATGACAAAAGTACTCTGTATAGTATTCTGGCTTAAACTTACCTTATTTCAGTTATGTCTGTGCACACTACTTCTAGAACCAAATGCAATTTTGACAGGAGCACGTGAGCACTATCACAATGGCATTAATATCCTCATCATCTTAGAAATTTCAGCAGTGACAAGGAAGAACTGCCTGGTGCTACCTGACAACTGTTACTCCTACCTAGTTCTCTATTTTAAGACATCAATTCCTGGTCCTTACTGCTTTAGAACTCCTTGGGGTAAACCTACACTGCCAAATAAAACAGGGACAACCACGCTGCTTTACTATCAACTCTTGAATTCCACTCTGAACTGTGCCAGCTAGTACTCACTAGAGAAGGGAGAAGATGTAGTTCACAGTAAGTCATTCCATTTTTTCACCCCACCTCTACCAAAAGGATATGAATGACACTACATCAGCTATTACTTTTTCCTGCCACATCCAAGGGTAGATAACCACATGCCCAAAGTTTCAATCTATCAATGGACTTCACAAATTATTTTTGACACTTTGAATCAGAAAAGCACTCCAGAAATAGCAACTTCCTAGTGACACAAGACGGCAGGATCCAAGCTCTAGGCAGCATTTATGCCAAAGATAATTAGTCCTGAAAAAAATGTGAGCCAGTTCACAGCAGCTTGCCTCAAGGCCATAGATAAACCCCCGAGTGTTAGACATAGCCTTGGAGAGTTGTCCACTACCATTCATTCTGCAAGCAGCAAGTTACAGAAGCTAAAGTATAAACTATAAACTGGGAGAGGAGTGCCTGGAGAGTAGTCCTGCAGAAAGTGATCTGGTGGCGCTGATCAGCAGCAGGCTCCATAGGAGTCAGTAGTGTGCCCTGGCAGCCAGGAGGGCAAACTGCACCCTAGGGTGCATCAAACACAGCACCACCAGCTGGTCAAATGAGGTGATTGTCCCGCTGTATTCAGCGTTGGCGCAGCCTCACATTGAGCACTGTGTGTAGTTCTGGGCCCAACAACTGAAGGAGGTACTCAAATGCGTCCAGAGGAAGGCAACAAAGCTGGTGAAAGGGCATTTGAACTAACGGAACCAAACATTCTGCATTAAAATCTTGACTCCGAAGTCAATGGCAGAACTTTCACTGACTTCAACAGTTTCACCATTTTTACCACAATATTTTTTTTTATTTTTTTTTTTTACAAAGGCTTTATAATTTGGACAAGTCCAGATTAGAAAAATAGGGAAGTTTAGATATTAGATTTAAATGAAGGTGTTTTTTTTAAAGAAAAACAAAAATGTATTGCCTTCTAGAATGAAGGCCAAACTAAATAATTCCATTTTTCAGAAACCAATTAATGAATGTCATCATCTAGCTGCCTACAATTTTAAATCATCAAGGGACATGATCATAAAACAAACCTGTGAACCTCTCATTTTACCAGTACCAATACATGTGAAGGAAAAGAAAACCCTCTTTGTTGCTATGCTCTACAATCGTTTCAAACACAAGTTATATATTGGCCACCTTTTTAGATAGCAAATACTGAGTATACACAAAGGTAAAAAACTTGTTAAGTTCTACCTAAAATAAACTGCACTTTTGTTAAGAAATAGCAATTAGCCTTTTGTAGATGCTTTTCCAACTGTAGTGTAAAATGATTACAGCTTTTTAAGGTTAAACACTGAGCAATGTCCTTTTATTTCACACACACACACACAAAAAATCTCAAAATCAAATTCTCAGCTGTGAAATGATGACCATGCAGAATTTTAGGTATGTATACTTACTTCCAAGCTCCCAAACCAGCCTGCCAACGGTCTGCAAACATCAATACTAAATTTAACACTTTCATTATAGCTTCTTTCACAAAGCTCACCTAAAATAACAATCAAAATAAAAGGAATAACAGAAATTAATTGCTAAGTACAACAATTTTCATTATTAAGCTGCAATGCAAAGGTATCCCATGCCATTTAATTTCATCTGTAAAAACAACCTCCTAAATACAATGATTTCTCCAAATTTGTGTTCTGCATTTGTTCTCTAATTCATTTCATGGCTGAGTACTTTGGCGAGGACTACGTGCAGACAGCATGTGGGATAAAAATCTACAATGCTATCCATGTACCCCTGTTTCCTGCCACACCAGTATGCACACTCCTCATTACATTATCAAGCCTCAGTTTGTTCAAATCCTCCAATCTCTTTAAAACAAGTACGTCATGTAAAATCCAGTACAAACAATTTCATTTTGTCTTCTCTCCTTGACAGAATTGAGCCGAGACTTGCAAGGAACATGGAATCTCAGTGTCGCCTCTGGAAAAGTTACAGTTTCTTCAAAAGTAGCTGTACATTTCTTAGTATGCATGAACTGCAAAACAGGCAGCATAATTAGTGCTAAACTCAATGTATCAAATATGCCATTTGTTTTTTTACCCACCTTTTCTCTCAGTAGGCAGCGGTCATGGATTGTAGATAGATATCTGTAATGTATCTTTATCAACTGATCTAAATCTTTGGCTTCTTCTACCTGATGCTGAAACTCCAAGCCTGTACTATGAAGAATCTTAAAAAGAAGACCAGAGTTATTAAATTCCATGCTGCACACATGTGCTTACGATTGTCTTCCAGCAGTGCCTAAAACTGCCCAATTCATCCACTCTTCCATCTCAAATTTTAGGCTCACATCCCAAATTACCATCAACAGCAACATACCATCAATAGTAAAACATTTGAGCTCTTATAACTACACAATGGCATTCCTCACACAAGTAGGAATACTGCCACTGCACAAGGCCAGACAGATTATCCCCAGAAAAGCTGATTTGGAGAGTACCAATTTTATTAAAGGCAAACAAAAGGCAGCTGTAGAGCAGATATGAATCTAACAGGGTTTGCCTTTATATTTGAGAAGTCATGTTTATGCTTTTGGGTCTGTGTACTAGAGATTTTTGAGAAGGATCCATTCAACTAAAATGTCTGCTGTGACACTCCCATAAGCATAATAGCCCTTAAGAGAGTAACAGCTTACAGAAACCTATTTTTACATGACTATGCTTCAGTCATCTAGAACCAGAAGAAATAGTCAAAAAGAACTAGTAATATCCAAAGATAAATCACGTGCATGTAGACCTTCTAAAACATTTTTAGAATTACTGATTTAAAACTGTCAAGTTAAAACTGAAACATGTTCAACCTAAAATCATTTTGAAGAAAGGACATTAGATTAAGATTTTTACAAGTTCTCAATATAAATGGAATTGTGATATAAGACAAACCCTAGTCATGATGTAGTTGTGGAGGCTGTTAACAAAATGCATGAGTTTCACTCTTAAGAGGAACATGCGATGTATTTGTTGTTTTATACTTTCTGGTTGTGGTGAAAATAAAGGAAGCGTTCCTTGTTGTAATGAAGTTCCTTCCTTAACCTGTGGATTTTCTGCAGCACAGACTAGTTCTAAAAAGAAAAGGCAAAAGTGTTATACTGAAGTACTTATGCAGACAAACTGTAGCTAAAATGTTACTTAAACCTGAATTTTTTTATTTCTTATTATTCTGCACACAACACTGATATAAGATTTTTCTTGTAATTCAAATGTGTTATTGTAATATAGCAACAATATGCTGAATAGTTTGACAGCATATGTACATCATAATTTGATAAATACTACAACAGGAAATGCTATTTAAGAACTATTATATGAAAGGATAAAAAAAAAATCTACAATAAATATATTTATTTTATATCTCTATAAAGGGGAAAAGACACAAAGGGCACAAAGACATACCCATAAAGTTTACACAAGAGGAAACTATAATTTTAGGAAGATTACTACTTAACCAATGTACAAAACACGGATGGACCCACTGACTTCCTAATTTATTTTTCTAGGACATGAAGTATGTATCCATTTTATATGGGACAGGAAGAGTATAAACATTACCCTGGTGAAAGAGACAAAGAGATCTCTTTCCATAATTCCCAAGAACCTAATTTGCAGCATAGAGGCTGCGTTCCCAACTGTCTGTCTTTTTCAATCTCAAAACCAGTATTTGTTTCATCTTGTTTTCTTAACTTGTTGGCAAGATATTACTCACAAAAATTTGGACTACACATAAAGCAAAACATTAGGGTGTGGTGGACAGACCTTTTTTCTACAGCAAGGTCTAAAGAAAGAAGTAACAAGTTTCCAATGTAACTAACTAGACCTGAATGAGAGACAAAGGGAATGCGTGAATAGTGCTGTCGCTGGGGCCAAAGAGAAGTGAAAAACATGTCCTGCTTAATATATAATTTTCAATTTTCAAAGCGGAGAGGGAGAATTATTTTACAGACTGAGTCAAAATTTGAACCAGTTTATAAAACTAGTTTACTATTACTAGTAGTAAATAGTAAATTTACTACTACTAAATTATAAACTAGTAAACAGAGTTTATAAAACTAGTTTACTATTACTACTATTAAAAGTAGTACTATTACTACTTACTGCAGAAAGCAACAGACTATTTATGTTCTTAGACCACAGAACAAGTTCTTAGATTATCTTACATTGAAGAAGTTTCTTACCATCAAATCGTAAAACATCTAGACTATACTTGGCCCATTTTATTTGCAGTAAGAGCAGAAAAACTTGATTGTAAATTTTTTGGCACTCTAAGCTTATAACTATATCCACAGGCCAAGGAACCTAAGAGGAGGAGAGGATAATCAAGACAGAAAAGTAAGTCACTTTAAGGCAACATTTCAAATCTATTCTAGAATATGAATTACAGTAATATTAACTCATTACCTTGTAACTCAATGTCAAACCATCTAAGGTGTGGACAGGGAGTTTCTTCTTTGCTGTATCAACACTTTCAAAGGATATAGATAACCTATTGCAAGGAAACGTGATTTAATTGGTGATAAACTGTTTCAAAACACTGGTTAGTTTCATTGAGTTTTAATTTCTTAAATACCAACTGTCTGATTTAATCTGGGGAACTTGGGTAAAAGATAGCAATAGCTAGAAACTTCACTAAAACGGGGATTCTTTTAATGAGTACATGGCAATTCATTTTGTGCTATGCAATTTAGGTACACTAGTACAGGTAAGTGTGAAAGAAACATAACTAAACTATATTTTGCATTTTACCTTGCACTGTCCTCTGGATAACGCTGCCCAACTGCTTCTTGAAGTTGCACATTTAAGAAAGCAACATTCTGCCAAGTTTCCTTTTCTCTAATTTTGTCAAAAATAGATGTATAGAAGTCATACATGGTATCTCCAGCTTCAAGTAAGAAAAAGTTTCTCATCGCCTGCAAATATTCCACAAGCCTAAACAGGAACAAATGTGCAACATTACCTCAGTCTTAATCATACAACTGAAATCAAAACACAACTGTTACAGAAACAAAAATCTTAAAAACTCTTCACTACAAGAACTCAGTACTGAACACACACTTAGTGAAGTTCACAGGAAATCCTTTGCTTAACGCTCAGGTAACTTTCACATGCATTCATATAACACAAAGTAACCAAGCCTTTTTTTTTTTTTCTCCTGTAAGCAGGCTACAGAACAGCTTAGAGTTTGGAAATCCTGTCCTTCTCCCTAAGCAGAACTCAGAGAAGAGATGCAATTTCAAGGAGAGTTCTAAGAGACTTCAGTATGGAGCTCCAGAAAATTATGATATGGATTTTCCTTTTCTGATTAAGTAGGAAGAATAGTACTGCTACCACTCTCATAAGAACTGTGACTATAGAACCATTATCTATTTCAAACAGATTCCTAAAATTTCTCTTCCAGTTTCAAATGATAACACTAATAAAAGTAGTTTGAAACAATTCTGCCATTGAACATCCACTGAAGCAAATTATAGCTTTGCTGTTGATTTAAGCTAGACCAAGTTTTCACCCAAGATTCTATCATGTTAGATCCACATTTCCTCCTTAATGATTTTATTGTTTGTTATCAAATTGGGGTAGAAACACAACATAAAATGGCTGCTTTTAGTGTATGGTACACCACTGCTAATTAAAAAACAAACGAAAAAAAAAGTTAAGGAAAACCAAATCTACTTTCTTACCTGTAATCCTTTTTTAAAGTTTGCATTAGATTACCACAGCACTCCAAGTACTGCTTGTCTATGTGTGGATAAAGGCAAGACCTCAGCGTCAGTTCAAAAGTCTGGCAGGTCACAGATTCTGAGGATCTATCCACACAAACATCTCCACCAGTAAACTTTTCATGAAAGTCACTCTGTTCCAAATATAATCTGCAAAACAAAACAAACCACTTAAGGAAGAAGGTTCATAATTCATACAATATATAAACAAAAAATGTCATACCTTCAAGTTTTTAATCAAAATTGGATCCTCTAAAATATATGGTGCAGAAGTAATAATAAAAGCTGTTTCATAACTATAGTACATATCAAACCTATTAAGTGATTCTTCATACTGGTTTTGTATAACCAGGTATTAGGACATCAAAAAGGATGGCATACTAGAATCACATAACTGTCCAAGGAATAATTCTGAAAAACAACATCAAGTTCGAACACTATACAGCTTACCAAACAAACCCATTAGTTCAAAAAACTATACTGTGCTAATATAGGAGCCAGGTGAACTTCCCAGGAAAGAAAAATAAGGCAACAAAGTAAAAATTTGAACCACCAAAAAACCCAAACAAACAAAAAACCACCACACAGGTAGAATTGGTTTGAAGCATCTTAAATATGGGATCCCTACAATTATCTGTAATGTTACATCATGAGAAGAGTATCTGCAGTCTACACTTGGAAAGCTTAATTATATTGTCACAGAAATAATCAAATTATATATTAATTTGTAAAAAGCTACTTCTTGTCTGAATGCATCGTAAAAGGAAGTCCAGCCCACAACAGCTCTTGCCTTGATAGACTGGATGAGTCAGACATTGACCTAATCTATCAATTCTACCACATGGGATAGTCCCAATGAACAACAGATGTAATAGTCTTATCTACTATTAATTATGAATTCTTTAAAACAAACTTCTCCTAGGAATGAAATGAAAAGATGTAAATCATCAACTAGTATTCAGGAAAAGATAAACAGCTATTTTCTTATTTGCAATCACAAAGTAAGATTTTCAGAACTTGTCTCTCCTGCTAATTTCCAAAACATTTAGAATCTCCATAAGAGACACATGAAGAATTTTTATGCAATTAATATGAATTTTGGAAGGCTTTTAAAGTTAAATTATTTAAGCACAGCAGAACTGAAGCTGCATTCATCAAATATCCTTGGTGCTAATCAAAGACATCATGTACAAATTCCAAGCAAACACATTTAACATTTAGATTTTACAACACTATTAAAACACTTACTTGCTAAAAGCTTGTTATGTTAAAGACTACTTCCATTTCTACCCTAACAGATGCAAGCAGCAGATTCTTCACTGATTTTAACTGGTTTTCGTCAAATAAGTGCAAGGGTAGTATTTATTTAGCTTCTATCACTGGCTGTTGGTGCTCCTCTTTATTTTGTGCTTGCCTGTTTGCAGCAGCAATAAAAATTTAGTCTACCAAATATCACAAGGCAGAACACTGCTCTCAACAACACAGCGGGCAGATCATTCATTTACCTGGCAAAATTAATAGCCAGCAGCGGGTCATGGACATCATCCAGTTCCAAGTGTCTTTCTGCTATAGACTGCATCTTTATCAGGCTCTGCTTTGTGGCCTGCTGTTCTGTAATAATATCTGGAACAGACTCTTCCCCATGCCGCAGGCGAGACTGCACCGATTCCAAGAACAGCGTATACAAACTCTTTCGTTCAGCATCTAAATTGGGCAACACATTCAATTGTAAGATTCTAAGAGAAAACATTATCCGAACTAAAAGAACTACTTTACAGTCCAACATTTACTTGCTACCTTTCAACATACTGAGTTTAGGCCACTAATCAGAGAAAAACTCAAATACGTATTTAAATTAGTATTGCTAAAACAGTAGGACTAATCCAATGCCTGAGGTCAGGCAGATGTTCAATTAGGTTGTTGAATGGGTGTCTGAAACATGAAATATTTCTGAGACTGTTGGAGAATTTCCTCCTTCAGGTGAACAGCAGTTCATTCTTAGCACCTGAAACAACCCTTCAGTATTCACTGGAACAAACAATACTCTCACAGCAAGAGCAGGAATAAACCCAGAGAGTCTCCAAAATACTTTAACTATCTCTGCCTTCTAAACATCAAGAAATATCAAAACAAATTATTTTGTTGCCTTAAGAAAACCCCCAAAAAACCCAAACAGCATTGAGTAAACTGTTTTACTATTTTACAATCAAGATAAATACCCCAAATACCTAAATAGCTTTCATCTGATTATTAGTAAGCTTCTTTTTTTTAAACAAAAGTTCCACATCCTATCTCAGAACTATTCAACCACTTAGTAATTAAAAACAACTATTTAGTATTAGAACATAGAGGCCATTTTCTTTTGTCTCATAAAACCCCCAAAGTTTTGCAACCACATGAAAAGAAGCTTAAGAAAAATATAAAGCAACAAAAAGCAAAGGGAACACTCAATCTTTATTCATTTTGCTCTTTTCATATGCTTGCACTGGAAGAGTGTTTTCAATCAGACCTGAAGTTACTAATCACGATGCTGGTGTTCAGCATGAAGCACTCTATTATTCTAAAACCATGCAAACACAAATACAAAAAAACCACTCATACTGTTAAGATACCCTCAGGCACGACAGTCCACAAACTGACACCTCACCTCTTGATGCTGCCTGCTGTGGTGAGCCATCTTTGCTTTGAAGATTCTTCAACAGCTGCATGGACTTTCCAGCCATGATGATTTGCTTTAGCACAGGTTTCAGAAAAGAGACCATAGTGTGCTGCCTGCTTGAAGGAGCCTGATCACTGCCAGAACTGGCACTGGCATTATCACTCATCTTCTCCTCATTCTCCGTCTTCTCTGACACACTATATAATGTGTAGGTAGCATACCAAAAATCCCTGTGATTAACTGGAACGTTCTTGTTTCTATGAAGAAATAAAAAGCTGATGAAGATTTCCCTTTACAAAAGATGAAGCTTCATTACTACAAGATGCTTATCATCTTCACTCTATGCTTTGCCTTTCTCTTGGAATACTCACAAAGCTAGCTTTATACAAAACTTTCAAAACTATATGGAGTAAGCTCATACATATCACAAACTATCCAGACACCTCTAGAAAGGATGATAGCTTCAGCAGCGCAAAGAATCAGCTCACAGGAGATAAACTGTATAACTAATTAAACTCCCAAAACAAAGTAAATAGAGTAACTGTAATAAAATTTGTTGAGGAAGTTAACTATTCACAGTGGTGTGCATTCTTAGTAACAAAATTATTAGTGATTGACTTGCAGATTTGTTTAAAACCTACAATGAAGCAAACACTACTGAGAAAGCTGAAAAATTCTAGAGTAGGTGAAACTCCATTTGTAATTCGCTTTGTGTTTTTTTTTGTGTTGTTTACATCAGATACACTGCTTGGTCTTTGAAGTCTCATGGAAAATAACCTAAATTAGATAATTAAAATGAAGCACAAATATAGATAAAAGTTATTTTATCTACCAACTCCTGTTGGTAGCATTGAAAGCACAACCATGGAACCACGGAAAGAAAAGTCAAGTAGGACAGAATAAGGATGTTAAAGATCTCAGCTACTAGGGATTTATTACAGCAGTACTAGAGCTGTTCTCTTACTTCATGCTTACCTGCTGTAAAAGACAGAGGTTCAATTAAGTTGGGCAGATAGGGGAAAATGGATTTGCAACTATGAGCCAAAATTCCAATTTCTAAACTTGCTTTCTACTTTAAGCTGTCAAAAGAGGGACCAGCAAAATGTAGATTTCAAACAGAAGAAAAAATAACAGCTAGGATGTTTATGACGCGCAACAAGTCTTTTAATTCAAAATAGCATTTGATTTATAACAACTACAGATTAGTATTTTTTTGCAAATGTCTTGGTTTTGAAAAGAGTTAATTGCTTTTAGAAAAGCCAACATACTCATATGGCTGATTATTTATTATATATGGGAAAAAATAAAACAATTGATTTCTATTGTAGGACACTACCTGGTAGGGCTCCAAACCTAATGCAATTTCCCTAATGAGAAATTTGAAACAAGTTATAAAAGTATACTAAGAAATTAATTCTACTTAAGTAAAATAATGTTAGAACCTGCTTTTATTGTCACCCTTTACTTCCCAGGTTCTATCTTGTATTCATACTTGCACAGCATTATGTGTGTGCAGTACCAGCATCCCTACCTCTGAATGATAAATTCCTTTGCAGGATCAAACAAATTGCCATGGACTATCCACTCATCCACTGTCTGTAAGTATGGCCTCACAGTTTCAACCCAGAGAGAGAACAGAAGGGACACCTGAATTTAAAGGGGAAGAAAAAAAAAACCAACAAAAAACCAACAAACCAAAAAAGGGGAGGGAGGGGAGAGAAAAATGGCTGAACATTTTTATACTAAGCATTAGAAGCAACATGGCAAAGCCCAACCTCTTTTTAAGGTTGTAGCTTTTAAGATATACATGACTACACATATGGATTTTTATTTATAAAATGTTAAACTAAAAATGACAGCTTTAGTAGTTTTAATGTAAGCCCACATTGTGCTCGATTCCCCTTATTACTTTTGTCATCAGTTACACCCAAAAAGCAGGTTTCATCTTTTTCACTCTAACATCTCTTGAACAGTAAGGGGTAGTCATAAAACTTTCTGTGGTTTTATAACATACAAAACAGGAAGACAAAAAGACACAATGACATCAACTATATTTTTAGTAGTATAATCAACAAGTTACTGTAAAAACCCAAACCCCTGTATTTCAGCTTTAACTGAATTATGCAGCTGTAGAAATAGAACGAGGAAAAGCTGTTCCAAAACTCCCTCTTCCATAACAGCTTCTTGGCCCCTGCCCACAGTTCCTCACGTCAGTCCTAAAAGCACACTGCTGCTGATCTCATCATAAAGCAAATTTTGTCCAGATTGAGTGAACTCATGTGAGAAAACAGTAATGTATTATGGCTAGCAAATCTGTCCTCGAGCCTCGGTAGACAAAGGCTGGTATACTCCATCACCATAAAGAAATTTAAGTTACTGAATTTTCCAGTGTGTGGTCCTACTAAGAAAGGAATAATCTTCCCTACCGTTTGCTCAGATGCTTCTCCAACACTGTCATATTCAAGAATAGCTTTGTAAAGAGTATTAAGCAGATGAGATGCTCGTACAACATTTCTAGTGTCAGGTGGCACTTCTGCTACTCCTGTGCTGAAAACCTTGTGAAGTACTTTCAGCTGTGCCAGTCGGGGAGACAATTTATCTATTACTATTGAAAGTGTGACAGTTTTATCTGGAAAAAATAAACCAAACATGTAAAAAAGTAACATCCATCACAAAATATTTTTTCAATGCTATTAATGGTTTGAAAATACAGCATGGCATCTTTCACAGTTTCAAAATGTTTTTGCATAATGATTTTCATGTTTCCCTCTTATAAAAATTTCCCGTGTGCCCCCCTCTAGGAAATATTCCCTTGCACTGTACCTTTGTTGATTATGCATTTTTCAATTTCAGTAAGTTCTTCTTTAAAGCTAATGAAATATTTATACAAGGCCCACATAAAAGCCTGGTAGGTTCTGAACGGGGCTTCAGTAGTCTTCTTTGGAGTAGAAACTGTTCCATGATTTATGTTTTCTGGGCTGTGTCCCATCACTTCATCAATAAACTTCTGTAGTCTAAACACAACTTGACCATATGCCGCTATCTGCTCCAATACAGATCTCAGGCAATTCTAGAAAAGAAAAAAACCCCAACCTTTTTAGAACCATCTAACAAAAACTTGTATTTTACAAAGCCTACAAATGAAATAATGAGGTATTTTTAGGAATTAAAACATCATAAAATCCTGCCATCTCTACTGCTTCATCATACTCTCAAATATAGGAACAGCCCATCCAGTTTTATTTAGTCAGATATTCTTAATTTAGCCAAAACACAATTGTGGGGATGTGATTTTTCTGCAGGCAGTTTGATTTTCCCACAGGCAGTTTAATTTCATATTCCCCCACAAATTACACCTCCCTAATCCCAGATATATTCAGCTGAGATTCAGAGACAACTTACATGGGTTAAATGAGTTACAGTAATATCATTCCGCACAGCCACTTTTCCATCACTCAGCTGAAATATAAAAAGCTTTTTCACACCTGAAAGTAGCCTTGAAAAGAAACAATAAAAGAATTAGCTTTCCTTGCCTAAAAGTTTCTTTCCTTCAAATAACAGGGGACCACAGATCAACTACAAAGCCATCTGTACTTCAAGCTGTTGCTAGAACAAGAACAATAAAACTCTGGCATCAAGTAAATATCTCCTAAAGTTCCTTTCCAGTTGAGATAATTTCCAGCTATAGGATATCTCAAATCTACTTTCTAAAATTGGACACTGTATGAAAAATCCATAGGGGCAGGGAAAGAACACACTCGTTCCCCTTAACAGTTAGACTTGAAGAATCAATGCACACAAGTAATAGTAAACTACTTCTTTGGGAACCCGAATGGTTAACAGGCACAAGCAGCACCTTTATTGTCAGCAATGGTGCGAGCTAAAAGCTCAGTAATAATTCTTTCTTCAGACACAGCATCAAAGATAAGTCTCATTTCCTTGAGAGAAACACTAGAAGCTAGAATACAAGCTTTGGGATGTTGCTCTTACCAAAGAGTTTCCCGTATAACCTGAGTTTCAGTGACTAGTGTTCTCTCTTCCGGCACATATAAAGGATTACTGGTGTACACGTGGTGGTCCCTTAGAAAAAAAGAAATTAAAACAATTTAGTGGCTGAAGTAACAGCTGAATCACCTCAAAGTAAGAATGAAGCAATAAACTTAAGACTCAGTTTAGTTCTCATTAGTAGATTCAATGCTCATGGTGGAATTTTAAGTACATAAACAAAAGCAGAGTCTGCTTTTCATTGTTAAGCAAAATATTATGGAAAGCATTGAAATATCACTTAGTCACAGACAGCAAGACAAGCAATTGACTAGCAAATACCAGAAGCACTGAATATGTGTTGATTTGGGGTTTGTGGGTTTCAGTTTTGTTTGTTTGGGTTTTTTTAAATTCTTGATCCTTGATTGTTTTTTATTTCTCATTCAACACTGAAAATTTATAGTTACTTTCTGTTAAAAACTCTAAGTTAAAAAGCATCTGTATAAGAAAATTCACACTTTCACCCAAAAGTTTACTTAAGAAATGAAATATCTTATGACCTCGTGTTACACAATTCTTTGTAAACCTTCCACAGTATTTTTTATATTTCAGTGAAATATAAATGATTATTCACACATGCAGTATTGTGACTCATTGGTGTCATCAGTGGTAAAATTTGTTATCATGTTCAAAATTCAAAAATCCAAATTAAGTAACAGTGGTTATGCATCATACATACATATATATATAAATATACATCAGCTAACAATGTTGAAAAAGCAATGCAAAAGCACTGATTTATGTTACTGTTCCAATACTTACTGCAAATTTTGGTTCATCACTGGCTAGATAAATTTGCTTTAGCATCAGTTGATTAACTCCTTGATTAAGAAATTCATGAAATTAAGGAAGCAAAGACAAATCTAATGTTCTGCATTACTGCAGTACATATACATTAGAATTTGGGACAGAGGGAAAAATCGCGGTGGAGGAGGAGTATTGTTGGTTTTGGTTTTGTTTTTTGTTTGGTTGTTTTAGTTGAACTTCCTTCTCATTTTCTTTCCAAAACCACAGAAGATCACAATGATATAGTGCTTTATGTTCCTTCTCCACACGA
Organism: Psittacus erithacus; assembly: GCA_009867235.2. NCBI lineage: Eukaryota > Metazoa > Chordata > Aves > Psittaciformes > Psittacidae > Psittacus > Psittacus erithacus. The sequence continues at coordinate 41,973 of WYDI02005968.1, forward strand.
AACGCACTTTTAAGACTAACTTTGTAAGGAAGGCCAGAAAAACAGACAAAAATTTAAGCTTTAGAGAACTCCTCACTTCCAGGACCACTTACAAGCCATGTATATTAGTCCTCAAGAGACCTCTGTAAGGGTCAACCCAAACAAACTTCAACAGTAAGATTTGCTTCTTTGAAAAGGAAAACCCTCTCTTATGTGACAAACTTCATAAAAACTAAATGAAAGAATCTATTGATAAAAAAACCAGCTCATTTGTTCATCTCATTAATTTACACCCTAATTCTGTTTGTAACAATATCTCTAATAACTATATTATCTTAATGCTTCCACAGTAATGACATTTAATAAAGTCATAATTTAGTATTATATACCAGTAAGGAATATGTAAGCAACACTTTTTTCTTACCAGACTGCAGCTAGGTTGGAATGCAAGTGCAAACTATGTGAAAAACGAGGAGCTCTTCCTGTCCAGTACTGAGGAACAACATGCTGCTCCAGCCAGCTGCGGGCATCAGGTTCACCGACTGTGAACACACCTGATAGTCAGTGAGGTATTTTTATTTATTCAGGAAATGCTTATAAACAGTTACAAAAGACAGGAAAAGGTTATTACTAAGCCTATCCGCTCAGCTGCAGAATCACAGATCTTGTCAGATAAGCTACAATTTACAACTATTAAACTGGTTAGTACATTACCTAAAAATGTTTATTTCTTAAAGTGATTATCAACAAAACTGTACCTAATTCCAGTTACCTAGTTACTGCTTATGCAACATGAATATTATGCAGTCATCTTATACAAGGCATTATATATCCTACAATAATCTGTGCAAAAACACTCCCTGAAGTTAATACTCCCTGAAGCTGTTCAAGAGTAAGCCACTAGTGTGTTAATTGCGTAATTTTATTTTTCTAAAACACTTCATACTTAGAACCGAGTCAACTGTTTCTGCCGTCAACCACATTCTGTTTCAGAGTTCTGATACTTGATAATAAAAATTTACATTATATCCAAACAACTACATGCTATATTTATTGTAGAAATTTTAATTTCTATATTGGAATACCCAATGTGTCTTTCAACTGAAACAAGCAGAGTCTTCTCCATTAGCTACAATGGAAATCAGATCAAACCTTTCATATTGCTTCCTTACTGTTAAAAATAATTAAAAAAAAAGCAGTAGTGAACAGTAAGGTGCACCTTAACACTACAATTACAGGTCTAAACCTGTACAATACTAAAGAATAATAAAGCTGCATTACTTGCTAAATTTGAGTATGTATGACTATAAAAGAAGAATTACAGCTTATTCTAACCTTTCCAGGAAACATTTGGTACCGTTTTCTTATTTGGGTCGTGGTCTTCTAAAGGTGTCCTGTCTACTTGAATACCCGAGTCCTCTCTGCTCAAAGGCTGAGTGTCTTCCTCCTCTTCACTTTCTCCAGACCAATCCTATTGAGTGCAACAAAAACCAGTACGCTTTAGTACAACATAGCAGACAGTTCTATATTCACTTCCTGTTCAAGCCAAACATAAACTATTCTCTTCTTTCTGCTACTATAAAGTAAATTCAGGACAGTAAGACTAACATAACTGTCTACCAGAGATAAATTTAAGTTATACATAACATTAATAATTGGACAAATGAGACAACTGGAGAAGATCACAGAACTACAGCAAATCTGACTAGGAGCAGGCAGGGTCAGCAGAAGAAGTCAGTTTAGTTGCAGGACTAAGTCAAAACATGGTGAAAACCAAAAGCATTTCTATTACTGTTACTCTACTTGGGTCTGCATGTATTTCATGGTATTAAGTAAGACACAACATATTAGAGAATCCAAGGAGAACAAACATGCAGAGCATACAAACTAAGCCAACTCAACCAGGTCTCTAACATAGCTTCATTATGACTCTAACATAGTAATCATTCATACAGCTTGAGTATTTTACCTTAAGAAATTACTTACTGGTGTATCTATGCCTGGGCCAAAGTAAATTTCTTCTCCTTCCATCAGATACTTTGCCCAATCAAATTCTTCCTTTTCTGAGAAGTACAAATATAAAACTAGTAAGTATCACATCACTGACTTTTCCTCTAAAAATATTTCCAAAGTTAAAGTTACATTGTTACTCTAAATCTAAAACAAAAGACATTCCCTTCCTCTTAAGGTTACACCACTGTTCCTTTAACAATGTTACACACTTTCAACATGACATGGAAATTGTGACATCACGTATATTCCTCATTTATCAATTCTCAATTTTGTTGCTTATACACTCAAAATATGCAACACAGCATACCATCAGCACATTTATCTGTATTATGTTACAATACCCTATGCTTCAATCCTGGAAAAACATGCAAGAATGCAACATATCACTTATTGTGACTAGTCCCATTCAGCTCAGTGGAAACATTCTGTATGTATAACTTACATATGCACAAAGATCCTGGACTGTAAACAACAAAGCGAGAACTGTCTTACTCTCCGAAAAAGACACCATATATCCATGATGTGATGTATAATACTTTTAAAATAACAATCACACTTACAATATATTATATCTAAAACATGAAGCTTACTCAACTGTAATTAGTGCTGTTTGAGATAACCTCTTCATATTCACATTCCTGGAATGGGCTGAAAGTGCATTCAAAACACCGCCGAGGGAATGTGCAGAGATCATTCAAAAAGGAATCTTAAGATGCAAGATTTTCTTTAGGTTAGTCTGAAATAGTCTTTCAGTCTATGATACAACACTATAAACAAATGGGGGATGGCATCCACTCAGACTTAAGCACAAGCCTCATTTTTAGGCACTGAGCACAACAGTCCTACTTTAGAAAGCAGGCAGCTGGGATCTCCCTCTGGAAATCTTCAAAGGTATCTCATTTTCCTTGAGTACATAGGGAACATAGGAATTTATATCACCAAAGCTGTTTCAACAGACCTCATATTGAGGTGCAAGACAGAGACTGAGGATAGAAACCCGCTGTCTGTCTTTGAGCATGTAAGCACTGCAGAAAGGTGGAAAATGCTAGGAACTGATAGCGGTGCATGTCAAAAAGAATTCCCAAGGTACATCGGTGGCTGGAAAACTTAATTAATTAATGCAACATAAATGGGGTAGGAAAGATTTGCAAGCTATTTTAAATGAATAAATCATAAAAATACAATCAATAAAGCATCTTGAAGTGAAGGAGAATAAAATGGAGAGGAAAAACAGCCTTCTTATCAGATTGCTTTAGGGTTGTATGTTTCATTAGCAATACAAAAATCTTGTACACTTACCCACTTCTTTGACTTTTGGTTTTTCAACATAGGTGGTGTTGGATGGAGAATCAGACAAACACAACAGAAGAGACAGTATGGAATAGTGTGTATCTGTCTTTAAAACACATTAAAAAAAAGTAAGTCAGTGGTCTAAAAGATGTGGGTTAGGAACAAACTCAGACTATTATCTACAGAAATGCTCCCCATTTGTTTCCATTTCCCAGTCCTGAATTACAGAACTAATAGCTGCAATACGATATTGAAAGCCACCTTTTCTCTTTTGCCTACTAAATAGGCAATCAATATACTTCAAAAATAGCCACAGGAGAAACTGCCTCTTACTGAGTTGATAGTCAGAGAATATGGAAAGAGGTAACAGGAACCCTGAGGTACTGCGAAAGTACAAAATCACCAGAGGACGAGGGATAATGGAGAGCTACATTAGCATGGATGAGGTGGAAGGACACAGGTAATGAGCCTGCAGGAAACCAAGTTTTCGGTTCCTTTATTCCTATGACTGAGTATTTCAAACAGAGGCTAGAAGGGAGCTGGCTAAACACTTTGATAAAATCACTACATTTTAATATCATGCTCACATTATCTTCCATCATCTGAAAATCTACACAAAGCACTAAGAATGAACCTTTAACTCCAATATTGCACTAATGTGGCTGTGAAACAGAGACCTTCAATCAGGTCAGAATACTGTGCCAACAATGGTATACTGCAGAGATCCGTGTTACGGTCTATGCCTTAATATCTGCTTATAGCACGACCGTTTCTTACTACAGAAAGTTTCTCTGGCCTGATTCTAACTTTCCAAAGTTCTTCAATAGGCACATGGAGACTCTGCTACCTAGATCCTACATACTTTGACACATACATACACACTCTTATAAAGCTGCTTTGGAATGCAATCCACTTGGATTTTGAAGAAAAAAATAATCGAAATATCTCATAAAGTAGCATCATACTCACCTACTATATATAGAATATGATATGTTCCTAATAAACATTACTGACTCTACAACTGTTTAGCAAAGAACACCAGCAGGTCATTGATAGAATCGCATGCATGAGCTGGTATTTCATTTACCAATCATAAAACCAATAAATTCTCAGTCTTCCCAGTACTGTGCCACTGCTAAAAACTAAATGCAGTTTAATTGGCCAAATATGAGATATTAACTACCCCCGGCTGCATTTCCAAAAAGGGAAAAAAAAAGGCAACATGTAAGCATTAGTGCTTGCGTGGGCTTTGAGTTTGCTTTGTTTAGTTTTAATTTTATTTGATTTTCAAAACAAGGACAACTAAAAGTACTTTTTCATCTACAGAGTACAGTGCATTAACTGAAGATGTGTGTAAGCTACTGAGGGTTCTGGGGTTTTCCATATGAATTAGAGGGCACTTAAAACAGTCCAAAGAAAGGTAAATGCCAGTTCAATGAGAAGGAAAATCAAACTACAACTCAGAACACATAGCCTTATGAAAGAATATCATTATATGGAGCATCACCAAGCTCAAATTTCCCAACAGCATGAACTTTCAGTTTTCAAAGATCAAACTCATTATTAAACTACCATACTGGCAAGCGTCTAAGTGAAACAACTTTTGCTGTATCCATCCAGTCCATATCCTTAACTGATTTGATACAAAATGTATCAAAGGTGAAACATATACATAGTCTCAATGAAAAAGATACAGGGCCGGAGCACACTATAGGAAATACTAAAATCAAAACATACAGATTTATTACTTCAGTAAAAAAAGACAAGCAAAGAGTTAAGAATTGCTCAGTTCGTTGTTGTTTTACAACAGATGGGGATGTAGATTCATCCAGATTTGAGCTACAACATTTGCACATAGTTGACCATAAAACATTCACTCTACAATGAGAAGACATCCTTTAAGTCATGAAACTGCATGTACTGAAACCCTGAAAAGACAATAGACACTTTCTAAAATAAATGGGAAAATGAAAGAATACAACTTTGAAAATCCATGACCTGGCCAGCAACTGCAGAAGTCTTTTAAGTCACTTAAAGTAATCTGAAATTTCCAACACAATATGAGAACTGAAATCCCCATCATCACCATGAACACAAGAGTTACGGAAAAAAAGAACAAGGAAATTGCAACACACGTACCTTTGTTTCTTCAACACTTGGGAGTGGCAAGTTCAGAAATTTTTCTGTTAGTCTTTTCCAGCTTGCAGCTTTTCCAAGGTCAGAATGAACTACCAATTTTTCATGTATTCTAATAACAAAAATAGTATCAAAAACTCTTCAAAAAAGTTAACTAATGCATTATTAATTCATAAGCAAAAAACTTACCCTTCTATCGTCCTCTCTACTTTGTGACTGTTCACATCAAGAAAACGGTGAAATCTGTGTAAGAAACTTGTATTAGAATATGTTTAAAAAGGAAGTTTAAGTAAGGAAGAAAATAAAGCTGATTTACATATATAAGGGCAACATTATTAGTTTAATAATGCATGCTTAATTTAGCAACAGCATTAAGCACCAACAAAATTTATTTCAGTGCCTCTTAGTTCAAGAAGGATTAACTACAACTGACTTTAAAGATGGAAAAACGGAATGCAAGTTACATTTAACCAGCACTTTAAGCTAAATGGAAAATTATTATTATATCAGCAAACTAAGCAATTAAAGTACACTGTCAGTCAAGTCAAGTAGAGCAAGGAGATCAAGCACCATGTTGTCAAAGGTGTCTGTGTCGAATACATTAAAATTATATGGGATTTGCATCACAAGCACAGGCAAAACAAACACCCACATAGGAAGGTCTCTAAACCCCAATGAAGCTCCTTTACAAGTAGTAAAGGAGGGTGCCCTGAAAGAAAAGAGCTCAAAATAAAGGTTTATGAAAATAAAGATATACCACCAAAGGTAGCATGTAGAAGGGACAAAATAAGAACTCATGAGGACTTTTCAGAATAAATTAGCATATAAGTATTCTTATAAGAATATTAGACGAAGGTTCTTCAGTTATACAGAGAGAAAAAAAACGGAAATGGGATGTAACAGCAGTAAGTACAAGGTCAAAATACTCTATTTGTAGGCCCTCAAAGCCATCCTAATATTTTGCCTCAGCTTCCAGCAAAAAGCGTACAGAATACAGGGGTAAAACTCTCATGACCCCAAACAGAAACAAAAATTACAAGGTCTGAATCAGTGTCAAAAATGAAGCTAAACAGACTGAATTTGGAAAGATAATACAAAATCACCTCAATGTCACAGTAATGAACTTGAAAATTAAGTTGTAAGGCAGGTAGCAAGGATTTTAAATAAATATCACTGGAAGATGAAGATATGCCCATATTAAAGAAAAAATTACTTAGTTAGCTACAGAGCCATTAGTATGATTTAAGCTGTGTGTAAGGCTTTGGAATAAAAGCATGATGAAATGCAATATTAAGTAAGCAGATAACATTTAGTTTAAGATAATATAGCTTATCTCATTCACTGCAGCACACCAGCTTACACAGAAATCTGTAGTTCAAATGGAAAATGGTGGTAAGTACAAGAACTGGAAAATCAGTAACAACACCCTGGAAAGATGACAATAAAAAACCAAGCCAAGAATGTGCACTGAAACAAAAACAGCAAAAAAAAAAATCAAGCTGAAGGGAAGCTATTACAGATAGTAAGTAATAGCAAGTAAGTAATAGTCTATTACTTAAAGATGTACCTAATGGCTGTAGAGCACATGCACATACAAAAAAAAAACTATCAATTTTTTTAGGCCAGTTGGGAACATTATGAATAAGAGGAGTAGTGTGCCACATGCAAAGAAACAGACGAATCTGAGAACTACAGCATAGAAACACCATGAAATGTAAGAATACAAACCACAGGTTTCACAAACTTGAAACTAGAGAGTTTCTGCTAAAATCTAAGGTCTTTCAGTTTGGAAATATTCTATTATTCACTCTCAGACTGATCTTTCAGGCACATCTCTTAGACAAAAATTCTTGCATAAAACCTTCTTCTTCCCAACCTTCCCTATCAAAACTGTTTGTTGCCAATTCTGCATCACTTTTTCTTTTTTCCTGCTATGTTTTTGGGGTCTTTTTTTTGAGCAAACAAACACCACAGACAAAAAGTCTCCAATCTAAAAGAACATATACCTACACAAGCAACTGGGACACTGAAATAGAGGGTGAGATATCACAACAGCAGATGGACCACAGGCCTCATTTACCTGCCTCAAGAAACCCTGCTACCATCACCAGTCTGCAGACCCAGAATAACAACTGCTGCAAGCACCTATTTCAATGGAGCTACGAAATTAGTACATGGTAAATGGAATCTTATAATGCATTTAACAAAGTATTTCTGGTAAAGAACACAGAGAGAGACAGCAGTTACAAACACCATATTCCTACATTCCCAATGGACTTAACTAGCCTCCTCAAAATTCAGCAGTGTCAAACTTGCTAAAACACTTGTTAAAACACAGGTCAAACTCAGCTCTCCCACACCGCAGACTCACTTTTGCTGTTGATCAACGGCTATTTCGTTATTAAAATAGCCTTACTTGAGACTGTTAGTAGTTAGGATTCACAGGCTGACCTGAGGCAATGCAGTTATGCTATTGCTCACTCTCAAAAATGGATTTAAACAGCATTAAAAAAAATGTAGGTAGCACTGATTTTATGCAGATTAGGTAATTGCTGCATGAAGATAAACAAGTACATAAGACTCCAAAGAAGCAGCAGTTAGGGATAGTATGGGAAACTGGAAATAGCTCATGGAAAAATTGTCAGTAGTCTGAAACAATACCTGATAACTAAAAAAGCAGTGTGTAGAACTTTAGTAAGGACATTTTAGATGGCAGCGTGATGGAATTAAAGAAATATAGATAATACATTACAGGTCAAAAAAGACCATGTTGATGAGAAGCTCAAATAACATCTAAAACATTACCTTCTCCAGACTGATAACCTTTCTTATATGCAGCACAATATTCTTGGCCAAAAGCTTTATAGCTATTTCATAGAAACACAGAATGTTTTGGGTTGGAAAGGGCCTTAAAGCTCATCCAGTTCCAACCCCCTGCCACAGGCAGGGACACCTTCCACTAGACCAGATTGCTCAAAGCCCCATCCAACCTGGCCTTGAACACATGCAGGGATGGGGCAACTACAGATTCTCTGTGCAACTTGTTCTAGTGTCTCACCACCCTCACAGTGAAGAACTTCTTCCTAATGTCTCTTCCAGTGTAAAGCCATTCCCCCTTGTCCTGTCACTACACACCCTTGTAGTACATGCTCTGAAAAGTCTCCCCAGAGGCTTCTCTAATCCAGGCTTAACAAGCCCAATTCTCTCAGCCTGTCATCACAGGAGAGGTGCTCCAGCCCTCTGATCATCTTCATGGCCCTCCTCTCTGCAACATGTTCATGTCCTTTCTATGATGTGGGCCCCAGAGCTGAACACAGCATTTGGTACAGTCCTCTTTATTTGCTCTTCATAAACAGATTACTTCTTTACTTCCCTCCAACAAAAACTTTGGATGGCTAAATGAAGATGCTGAAAGGTACTTCCTTATGGATCAGGTGAAAAGCCCTAAAACACCGAGATATAAAAAGAATAACATCCAATGGTCCTCTTACAGGGACTCGCAAACACCGCCCATTCTCACCCTAGACACCGTGCCCGGCGGGTATGGCAGCCCATGGCCTTGTGCCACACCTCAGCAGCCACACGGCCCCCCTTCTTTCCAGGCGAGCAGGCGACAGGGCTGCCGCGTCACACCACACCGCAGTGCCCCGGCACCGACGAGGAGGCCCTACTCGGCGCCGGAGATCAAGCCCGCCGGGGGCTCAATTCCATCAGCAGCGCCGATGGGCCCCGCCCGGGGCACGGCGAAGCAGTCTGTTCTACTCGCCCGAGCCCTGATAGTAATGGGCACCGAGGGGCCGCCGCAGCCGCGGAGCTTCGTGCCGGGTCGGGGATGGCGGGAGCTGACCTGAAGTTGGACCAAGCGAAATTCAGCGCCGCCTGGAACCGATCGTTGCCTAGCTCCTCCTCAGGCAGGCCGGTCACGCTGCGCACCAGCGCTCGAACGGCCCGGTCCTGCTCCTGCTCGAAGCGGCTGCGGTGGCCGAGAGAGACGAGGGGTGCCGCCATAGCCGGAGCACCGGGAAGGGGGGAAAAGAGGGGCAGCACCTCCGGGAGGCGCCACCAAACCACCCCCCAGCGCCGAGGCCGCCACAGCGCGCGGGACGCCACTTCTCGCGAGGCTTCCCCGGGGCTTCTCGCGAGAGTCTCCCCCTAACGGGATTTTGGGAGGGGGCGTGCGCATAAGCCGGTTTAGAGGGCGATGGTGGTGGGAAGGGAAATGGGAGGTTGGCTTTGTATCGCTTGTAGTAGCTGTGGCTGTTTAACCCCACGTCTGCAACGGCTTCCTATCACGGGAATGTCGCTTGTCAAAGGGGAACACCGCCGTAAGGCGTGATCACCCGGAATGAGTGAATTAGCTACCGGTAGGCATCCAGCTAAGGGTCCGGGGCTGGCTCTGTCTGCTTTGCAGAGCTGGATTGAGGAAAGCAAAATGCAATACCTCTCTTGATAAGCTTATTGGGGTCTGCTTTTTGCGTAGGACATTCCGTCACTCAGAGGGTTTCCCAAGGGCTCAGTGCTACACGTCACACCAGCTACTCTATGACCCATTTCAGTTGTGCTTACTTGGAGCAGTTAGAGACTCTTTTTCAGTGTATGTCAAGACCACCCTGCACCAGCAGGCCTGGCTCTCACCCTGCTTTATTGAGGGAGCTGCGTGTGTTCCTCCCTGACTAAACTGATTTTGTATGGCAGGATAAATCACAGTTAGTGGATATTTGTTGGAGTGATGCCAAAGGAGGCCACAAAATGAACAGAGGGCTGGAGCACCTCTCCTGTGAAGGCAGGCTGAGAGAGCTGGTCTTGTTCAGCCTGGAGAGGAGAAGGCTCTGGGAAGATCTCATAGTAGTCTTCCAGTACCTTAAGGAGGCTTACAAGAAATCTGGAGAAGGGCTTTTTACAATGGCATGTAGTGACAGGACGAGGGAATGGCTTTGAACTGACAGAGGGTAGGTTCAGATTAGATATAAGGAAGAAATTCTTCACTGTGAGGGTGGTGAGGCGCTGGCACAGGCTGTCCAGAGAAGCTGTGGCTGCCCCGTCCCTGGCAGTGTTCAAGGCCAGGTTGGATGGGGCTTTGAGCAATCTGGTCTAGTGGAAGGTACCCCTACCCATGGCAGGGGGGTTGGAACTGGATGATGTTTAAGGTCCCTTCCAACCCAAGGTATTCCCCAATTCTGTGATATAATTCTACAACATTTGGTACACAGGACATAAGCATACACGCAAGACTGGAGTAAGAAACCAGTTTTGTCCTAGTTCCATGTCAAACATTGGCTGATCAGCTCAAAATGCTTTTGCCCCTCCATATAGTTTAATAGGGCTGCAAAGATAACAGCCTGGCCATGACATTCCTTCTAGAAAGAAACAAACTAAATCTGTGGGAAATGTTATTCACTAATACCTGTAATAGTCCCTGCTTTGATGCAGTTGTCCTGTCCTTCGTTGTTGAGTTTTATCTTGCTTGATCTCATCAACAAATATTGGACTGTAATCCACCCTGCCAATGTTTTTTATTTATTTTGTCCATTAAAACATTTGTATTGGCAGAGCAGGAGGAGTAGCTAATTGATCAGGAGGAGAGGTAGAAAGAAGTCCTCAGAAATGTTTTTAATTTAAAATATATTTAGTGTACCAACATAATGTGTTGAATTATATAAAATTATATAGAATT